>CP080489.1:5265163-5282663 GCA_020844145.1 Sarcoptes scabiei | reverse complement strand
GAGAGCAACAATATTTGTTCGAATCAAAAAAAAAACCTTTACGGATAAGATTCAATCATCTTCATCTTCATCCAAATCATTCAAATCTCATTACGAAAAGTGAATGAAAGAATTTCTTTAGCGAATCAAAAGAAAGAGAGAGAGAGAGAGAGAGAGAGAGAAAGCCAACAATAACATCAACCGCAACAAGGAAAGAGAATCCGGAGCCCGAAAAAAAAAAGATCGATGATGGCCAACATTACCAATCGTTGATGATCGTACTAAAGTATATAGTTCGACAAAGATGATGATGATCATCATCATCATCATTATCATCATTTAAGTTCACTAGAAATTATTTCTCTCTTTTTTTTTTGTTCTTTTCTTCTAACAAAACCGAAAAGAAAAATAAACCGATTCGAAAGTAAAAAAAAAAAGAAAAATAGTAGAAAATAATTAAACAGTCAGAAAAAAAAAATTTTTTTTTTAATCATTAGATTTTGGTTGGTTTCTCTCTCTTCACATTCCATTCACATTACGCACACAAACCACACACACCACACACACACACACACCAAACAGACCGAATGAATTCGAATTGATCAAAAATCAAACAGAGTCCAGCATAAAGAAATAAACAAACTTAAAGAACAAACCAACAAACAAACGCACAGAATCGGATATCTATCAATTTTGTTTCTATTGCTATTATTCTCACTATTTCTCTCTATTGCAGCCTAGTCTCTCTAGACAACACGGCCAACATCGGACAATCGAGAGAGATACGGCTCCACTCGGCTTGACAGTCAATCAGTTAGATCGATCTATGACTTTGTTGTACTGGTCTATGTGTTTTTGTATGTGTGTGTGTGTGTGTGATCACGGTATGTCTAGATCAACGATTTTATTATTATTATTATTATTATTATTATTATTATTATTGAGATGTGATAGATGTATTGGTTTGTGTCAGTTTGAGCCAGTGTACCTGCTGGTTTTTTTTTCTTATTTGATTTCATTTATTTGATTCCTTTCTCTCTCTCTCTGTGGTTCTCATTTCACTCTACCTATCTACTCTTTTATTTTTCGATTCGAAAAAAAAATCGAAATCTCTTTTGAATAAGTAACTAACCAATTGTAGGACTGTAGTCAATTGGCCGATCAACATTGAACATCAAGATTGGACATTTGAAAATTTTTTTTTCTCATTTTCATCACACTGATGAAACTAATGAAAAAAAAAAAATGGACGAACAACCAAACGAACGAACACACACACACACACACACACACACACACACACATATGAACACATAGGAATACAAGCAAATTCGAAAAGATCGAGAAAATTAAAGAAAACAGAATAAATATATCGAAATGTTAGGTATCTAGAAAAAGAGAGAGAGGGGGGGAAGTGCAAGTGAAAGGGGGGAAAAAAAGATCTAGGATATTAATTCTGTAATGTAGGATTGAATCCATCTGTCAGTTTGCCATCCATCAATGAATAGATTTAAGATTGTTTTTGATGTTAGCTTATTTTCTTTTCATTCTCTTCACTTTGATCTTCTCTCTGTTAGGATGCTAACGTTCGATGATGATCATCAAATTAGATCGTAAAGATATTGATGTTGTTGATTTCAATGTTTACTGTTCACCTTTGTTTCGTTCGTTTCGTTTCGTTTCGTTTCGTTTTAAGCTTCGATCTGATCTGATTAGATTCTCATCTTATCGTAGCTTGTTGTGTTTTTGTTTGGTTGTTTTTTTTCTCCACATCAGATTCTAGTAGAGAAGAGATTTTTGTTTTTTGTTTTTTTTACTTTTTGCTTTTCATTAAAACACTATTCTAATTGATTATGAAATCAATCAAAGCTTATGGTTTTCTTTTTTCTCGATGAATTTGATTTGAACGATGTCGATGTTGAACGAAACCATCCGACCACTAAAACGATTTTTTTCTTCTTCAAATCGAAAGATACTCTAAGGATACTAAGCGTTGCGATTCCAATCTATATATTTATTTTCCCTCTTCTCGATTTCTCGATATTGTTTGATTATTTTTTTAAGACCAAAAAAAAAAATTCAAATTCAAATTTAAATTTTTAAAAATTTCCAAAATTAATCTAATTTTAACAGCAAAGATTGTTGAGAATTGAAACACTTCTATTGTACCAGTATGATTGGTATTCCGATTCGATTGTAACCCATAGACGATCATTTCTCTCTCTCTCTCTCTCTCTCTCTCTCTCTAGGTTTCTAGTCAGTCTTTGGTTCGTATCGATTCGATTCGATTGATCTCGATTCATTTCCAAGATTCGAGTTTGATTCTGTGGAAAAAGAAAAGTTTCTCAAAATAATTTTACTTTTTTTGTGCGTGCGTGTGTTCATCGAGAAGAAAAACTTTGCAGAGAGAGAGAGAGAAAGAGAGAAGAAAAAACAATTAAAATCAAAAATCAAAGACATTCGAATGTCGATTCAGATCTCCTATGGTCTTCGATTGTTTTATCTTTTTCTGTCTGTCTGTCTCTTTCTCTGGATCGATGCGTGTCTTCTGTCGGATTTTCTGAACGAACAGATAGAAGCCGGCAAATAGCGTTTCGATTTTCCGTTCCAATTTTTTTTTTGTTTCGATTGAAATCAAAAATTTTTGATCTCTCTCTCTCTCTCTCTCTCTCTTTATGTTTCTCAAAATTCCCTTTAAAGCTATTTTACTCTACTATCGAAGTGAAAACAAAATTAATTATTTTCGCCTAAATCTTTCTTGTTCCATAAGCAATTCTCTTCTCTTTCTTTTTTGTTTCGAGCTATCTCAAATATAGAAATAAGAGAAAAAAAAAAATTAAGATTTTGGATAAGAAAGAAGAGCAGAAAAGAATGGCTATATTTTGATTTCGATGAAAAAGACCAGCGAGAAAGAGAGAGAGAGAGAGAGAGAGAGAGAGAGCGAAAGAGACTAGAACTAGTTTTGGACGATGAAACAAAACCATCTTTCATTTGTGCCATCATTCGAAGTCAAATCTTTGACGCTTAATTTTCTAATAATTTGGTTTATTTTTCTCAATCTCATCGAAGCTTATTTTGTTTTCATTTTGAGAAAAAAAAAGAGATTGGAAATGTTTTCCAATCACCAAACACTGATTGTTTGACATTCATATTGAATTCATTGATGCATAGCATAAATTGGTGTGATCGTAAAATGTTTTTTTTTTCTTTCTTTTCTTTTTCTATTTTTTTTTTCTCTATCACTCTGACTAACTAGACAAAGGGATCTAAGTTATCCAGGTGTAAGGATTCGAATATTACGATGGAACTCTAGTTAAGTGAACATTTTTGAGGCGTTCCAGTAGTTTTAGCATATTTTTGTTGTCTTAGCTTATTAGTGTTAGTGTTTCAACACCAGAGAGAGAGAGAGAGAGAGAGAGAGAGAGAGATCATATAAGCTATCATTGAAACATTTGCTTTATCGAATCTCGAATGGATAGATTTGAATCAAAAGTGTCTGAATTACTACCACTTCGTTGCTAGCGCTTGGATTCGAAACAATTTCGAATTCGGTACAAAAAACGAGAGAGAGAGAGAGAGAGAGAGAGAGAGAGAGAGAGAGAGAGAGAGAGAGAGAGAGAGAGAGAGGGAGGTTTAGGTGGGTTGGGAGAAAAATTCTTTCCTTTCTAATTAGAGAAGAAAAAAAAGCTATCGCAAGTAATACTAATAGTTAACAATCGATACGGATCGACCTAGAGAATCTAATGGAAAAGAAAAAAAGAAATGAGAAGAATTGGAAAGATCAAATATTTTAAATTTCATTTTGAAAAAAAAAAATTCCAGAAAATATCTTTTTCTTTCTCATCTCTCTCTCTCTCTCTCTCTCTCTCTCTCTCTCTCTCTCTCTCTCTCTCTCTCTCTCTCTCTCTCTCTCTTCCCTCACTTCTCTAGTCCTATAAATCCTTTATCTTCGTTCTTTTCTTCGAACTATATCCGATATGACAGATTGAATTTATCCTTATTAGTGTTATTATTATTATTATTATTATTATTAGTAATACTACTCTTACTCTCTATTCGAACTTATTCGAATTGAATCTAATCGAAATTATTTCATACACAATAATCTTCATTGCCATATCTTCAATAACATTAAGCTCTATTTCTCTCTCTCTCTCTCTCTGGCTAAATTTATTGCTATCAGCATGTCTGTTGGTTTCTTTTTTTTTTTTGCGCATTTCTGGCGAACCAAGAAGACCGAAGAGAGAGAGAGAGAGAGAGAGAGAGAGAGATTGGTTTTTATCCATAAATTATTTCGAATAACAGCTCTATCCCCCCTCTCTATCTCTCTTCCCCCTCCTTTTTTATCTTCGATCATTGGATTTTGTTGTTGTTTGTTGTTGTTGTTGTCGTCGTTTCTTTCTCGCTTAAACTTACTAAACTCTTTTCTTTTTTTTCCCCATTTGAAGGTGATTTGTTTGGTGATGTGTTTGTTGGTGTTCGATCACGATCAAATATTCAGATCTAGTTGATTTCAACAACAGCATCATCATTATTATTATTATTATTATTGGAAAGGCCATTGGGCAGAGGATATGATGTGGTGATGTAATTGCTGCCAGGTTAGCTATTTTTATTTGTTCATTTTGTTTTTTTCATTTTCTCCTCGCTCTCCCTCTCTCTCTCTCTCTCTCTCTTTTTGTTTTCCCTCCAATTTTGTTTGTTTGTTTTTTCCCCGCTGTTGAATTTAATCTCGATTTTGAACTTATTGTGAATATGGTTCGATTCGATCAAGCTACAATAGATCCATCGATTCTAATTATCTATTGCATTTTGAAAGACAGGTTGATTTACTACCTGATTACTTTGAGCTCTCTCTCTCTCTCTCTCTCTCTCACATACACACACAAACACACACCGATTTACTGAGAATCCCAAATGATTAGTTATCTTTCCAGTCTTTCTATTTCGTTGACCACATAACACTCGCATTTGTTAACGATGTCAAATACATTGAATATCTCTTAACGAATAAAAGAATTAAGCGTTTCGAAATCAAATTGAATTGAAATTTCACAATTTCTAGCAATCAGAATGATTGTTTTGACAAAATCGTTTCAAACAATTGAAAGAGAGAGAGAGAGAGAAAGAAAGAAAAAATTCTAAACTAAAATCCTAAATGAATTCGAATGATTGGATTGAACAAACAAAAAAAAATAAAGATTCAATACGATAATAAAAAGAGAGAGAGAGAGAGAGAGAGAGAGAGAGAGAGAGAGAGAGAGAGAGAGAGAGAGAGAGAGAGAGAGAGAGAGAGAGAGAGAGAGAGAGAGGTAGTCAGCAGTCATAGAAAGCTAAACTTTGAATTCTTTTTTCGCTCACAATATTCATTAATCAAATCGTTCACAGAAAAAAAAAAATGATCAAAATGTAAGAGATGCGATTTTTTTTCTCTGTTTTCAATTTCATCTCAAAACCTAATCTGACATACGAAGATTACCAATGAAGTTTATTTTTATTATTATTATTATTATTATTATTCGCTTTTCAAATGAATTCATCATCATTCGATCTCTCTCTCTCTCTCTCTCTCTTTCTCTGTGCAAAGCGATCATCCTCATCCTCATCATCATCGTCGTCATCGTCATCGTAGCCACCATTAATTGATTGATCGACAATCTCTTATGAAGTTTGTTTGTGTTCAGATTAGATGAAGATTTTGTATTGTATTCAATTTAGAATACCAATTCTTTCTCTTTCATTCTCATTCGTTCGCCGTATAAAAATCGAAATTCTTTTCGATTCTCTCTCTCTCTCTCTCTCTTTTTCCAAGAAAGAGATTATAGAGAATGTTAATTCAATATAATCTTCAAAATATGATTTGCTAAGGAGAAAAAAAAATGAAGAGAACGAAACAAAAAACGAAATAAAGTATAGGGATCCTTGTTCAATTTGATGCCAATTATGCATTGAACTCTCTCTCTCTCTCTCTCTCTCTCTCTCTCTCTCTCTCTCTCTCTCTCTCTCTCTCTCTCTATGTTCAAAAAGAAGAAGAAGAAGGAGAAGAGGGAGAAGAAGGAGGAGAAGAGAGGAGATCTAGAAAGATGCGACTAAGTCTCGTAAGTTTGTCATCGCTTGTTAGTGCATTTCTCTTATTGATTATAAATCTTTCACTGATTCGAAATCTTTCTCTCTCTCTCTTTTTGTCGGATAGTCAAATGAATTTCAAAGTCAATAATTTATTTCTTCTTTAACTGAGAAAAAAAATAAAATTCTAGAAAAATATACACGAAAATCAGTCTCGAACATTCAAAAGGGAATTGGTCATTTTATCTCTCTCTCTCTCTCCAATCTCTTAGTCTCGAAGATCTAAATGAAAATTTGAAAAAAAGGAGACGACCACCAAAACATTCGATTAATCGAGACGACCGGTTTCCCTAATAGCTGATGGCATCCAATACATTACAGTCTTTTACATTGAAGAATTTCGAACACTTCACTAGACTCTGATACTAGGAAGTTTGTAATCTTTGATGCAAGCGGTTAAATCAAAGTCTCTTTGTCGAAACAAAAGTGTTTTCAATTGGAACATTCGTTGCCAAACACCTATGGAGAGAGAGAGAGAGAGAGAGAGAGAGAGAGAGAGAGAGAGAGAGAGAGAGAGAGAGAAAAAGAAACGAGAAAAAGTATCTTTTTCGAGAGACCAGCAGAAAAAAAAATTCATAAGAAAAGTACTAAAAGGGTAATTTAGATAGGTGTGTGTGTGTGTGTGTGTGTCAAAAGAAGAAAGAACGAAACAAATATAATGCTCATCAGCTATTCATAGTCATCAGCACTTGCTATTATGGGTATATTTCTTTTTCTATGGCTTTTGATTTTTTCTTTTGTTTTGCTACCACTTAGTTTGGATGGAGATTTTTTGAAACTCCATTTTTTTCTTTTCAAACTAGCGCTACGAAGACATCTCTCTAATTTGTTAGCTTCTAACTGAATCATAGCTGATTGAATTTTTGAATAATTTTTTTTTTGTCACAAACAATAGTGTTGACAGTTTTTTTTTTGTTGTCTTTTACAGAACAGATTCCATCTAGATCTTGAAGAAAAAAAAATGTTTCATCTAGTCTAAGAGATTTCGAAACGAATCAGATTCGAAATTCTAATCTAATTACATTAGCAAAAGAGGAAAGATGAAGAGAATTTATTGATTTATTTTTTTTTTTTATTTTTTTGTTCGAAAAATTCCCTATCTCAAACAGTCTTAGATCATAAAGTTCTCTCAATTAAAGATCGTTCAACATTCAGATGTTGTGAACGGCGCACACAAACTGAACGATACAATTCTCGATTTAGGGAGTGCAAAGAGAGGAAACGATTTTTAATACTCATTCACTATCTCTGTACTAAATTTTACACTCGATTTGTGATACAAAAATGAATAAATCATTCTCGATGCTATGATTCTTTTCACTTTGTTCATCATTTCATTTTGTTCCAATGAATTAGAAAAAGAAATTAATTGTCTATGATTCAATTTCACAACTCTGTTGTTGTTCTTCTCTGTTGTTGTTCTTCTTTCTTGAGATGAGAACACCTTGATGAGAATCGTTTTTGTTTTGAGTTTTTGTTCCATTCTACACTCTTCTATCTTTTCGTTCTGCATTTTGGTTCCCAAAAATTAGCAAACAAAAAAAAAGTTTTGTTGCTCTTTTTTTTCCCTGTTCGTTTGATTTGTTTTCCTTTCGATGATTTTCTATCGAGAAACAACAGGGCAACAAAAATAAGCAAAAAGTTCTTAACTAAATCCACACACACACACACACACACACACACACACAAAGTGACAGCTTTTGGATGCTAAGCTTAGCTAAGCTTAATTTTTGACAAAAAAAAAAAAACACTATGAAAACTAAGTAACTTAGTTAGTTAGTTAGCTTCAATTGTATATCATCAAACAAGTAATTTCGATGTAATTCAATCGACTAATTACAGTTAAATCATCCGATCGATTCGATCCATAAAACTCGCTCATTCATTCACTAAGTGATTCATTCACTCATACTGACACATTCGTTAAATATTTTCTTCACTTTACATCGGGAAACCAATTCTGTTCGCAACAGTTTTAATTCGCTCGATTGAATCGATTCGGAACGATTCAAGAGATTAACGTTTCTATAGCAGTCAATCAAATTATCATCGAACACTTCTTCTTCATTCTTCTTCTTTACAGAATTTCTTTGGCTAATCTGCAACGAAAATCAATCGGATTATTTCACTATCGAAATTGTGGAATGAGAGATTTTTTTTTTTTTTGGAAATGAATACTTGCTTTCGTTATTGAAAAATGTTTGTTTTTCGAAACGAAAAAAAAAAAGAATAGGAATGGGAAAATTTGATGAAAAGCGAAATCTTTTTTTTTTTTTTTAACATCTTCATTTGGTCTAAGCTAAAATAGTTTTTTTCTTCCATCGTTTTTTCATTCTCTATAGATAATACTGTTGAATACTGAATTATTCGATATTTAGTCTATCAGCGTTTGAAAACGAAACGAAAGTGAAGATCCAGAATTTTTCTATTGGAAAAAAAAATTTTCACACATTCCAAAAACATTGAAAGTTTTTCTATCTCGGCGGAAGTTTATCCCTAAAGAAACGAAGAGAGAGAGAGAGAGAGAGAGAGAGAAGAGAGAAGATGACAAATACATTCTCTCGTTTGGATTTACTTTGAATCTTAAATCTTTTGTTACGAAACAAACCATATCGTATCCTATCGTATTCGTATTCGTATTCGTCATCATTTTGATCAATTTTCTTTATTGGCTTATTTCGTTTTTCCATTTCAATTCTTTTATGAAGTTAAAAATAAACAAAAAAAAAAAAAAAAATAGAAAGAAAAAAAAAAAAAGAAATTCTCTTCCAATCATTCAAATTTATTATTTTTTTCTTTTTTTTTCTTTCATTTGTCATCATCGCTCGAAATGATGCGAGAGAATAATAATAGCAATAATTTTTTCAAGAGATGAAACAATGAAAATCGTAAATTTTCTCGATCTCGAATCGATCTCGATCTGATTGATCGATTGTTCGAATGAGAGAGAGAGAGAGAGAGAAAATTGGGGGAGGGGAGTTTTTAGATGATTAAATTGCAATGATCTTCTTCTTGCTCTGCTGTTATGTTCGAAGACAATTTTCATTCATCTATTCATTCTACGAATCTATCGCGAAAGCTATTCGCGAATAAATTCGATTCTATTCGTAGTTTTAGATAGTCGAACGAAACTATTCTAGATTATCTAGATTTGTTTCACATCTCTCTCTCTCTCTCTCTCTCTCTCTCTGTATGTGTGTGTGTGTGTGTGTGTGTGTATATGAATGCGTGCGTAAAGTTTGGTAATCATTCGAACGATTATTTCTTTTTTTTCTTCTGTCCCAGAATTTATTACCGATTCAATCGTGTTAGGCTGTATGAGGAAGTATTAGAATACAAAGGTACTTTTTTTTTTTTTTTTTGATCAATGTGAATGAAGAATATCTCCAATATTATCTATAGAATAGTATCCATATCTCTCTCTCTCTCTCTTTTTTGTATAGCTTTTTTGTTTAGGTTTCTCAATTCATTTCTTCCCCTCCCTTACCTATCTTTCACTGAATAAACAAACAAATTGATTGCGATCCGATTGATGAGATGATTGAAAATTTTTGCTATTGCAATTATTTTTTTTTTCGATTTATTTATTTATTTATTTTTTTTTCATCTCCCTTTTCTGGTTCAAAATTCTTTTTTTTTTCCTTTTTTTTTTTTTTGGATCCTACACTAAACAAAATTTTTTTTTTTACAATCTTTCATCTTTTCAATAGTTTTTCGATAGTTTAGCTTTTCTTCTCTTTCTCCTTTTCTCTCGGTAGTCATTCTTATTTCGATGTCTACTGTAATGATGATTGAATTGTTTCTCTGTTTCTTTTTTTTTCTTCTCATTGCTTCTCTTCTTGTCGTAGTGAATGTTGAATTTTATTTGTTTCAATGTATTCTTTCTCTCTCTCTCTCTCTCTCTCTCTCTCTCTCTCTCTCTCTCTCTCTCTCTCTGTCTCTCTCGTTCGCTCGAATTCACTTGAAACATGATTCAAACGAATGGAATAATTTGGATCGATTCGAGATCATCATCATCATCCTCATTATCATCACTCGGTTGATCGACTTTTCGATTTCAATATTTCTCTCAATATCAGCTTCGATCCAAATCATTGACCATTCGAACAACAATAATCGATGGTTTTCGATGATCTATTCTTTTGTCTATTTTTTCGCTCTCTCTCTCTCTCTTATTTCGAGTCTCTTGTTTTGATCATTTCAATTAAGCCATTGAATTGAAGAGAAAGCAATGATCAGCATTGCTAACATCATTGCTATGGAACAATCAATCAAATCTTCAAATAGTTCATATCCGTATAACATATCATCTTCGAGATAATTTTGAAAAAAAGGATGTAGAGCCAAAATCTCCTCTCCCCTTCTCTTTCTCTAAGATGCGTTTTTTTTCGTCCATCCTTTTTTTTTTTTTTTGATGTAGTTTTTTCATTTTTTCTCTCTCCAACCAAGCGGTGTAAGCTCGAAACCACTTGCTACGACACCAATGATCAAGCTTTTTTTCGATCTAGAGATTATTATT
The DNA here is from genome assembly GCA_020844145.1 of Sarcoptes scabiei. Classification (NCBI taxonomy): domain Eukaryota; kingdom Metazoa; phylum Arthropoda; class Arachnida; order Sarcoptiformes; family Sarcoptidae; genus Sarcoptes; species Sarcoptes scabiei. The sequence continues at coordinate 5,272,039 of CP080489.1, read as the reverse complement.
ATTATTATTATTATTTTCATTATTATTTTTGTTTTTTTTCTGTTTGATTCGATCAATTTTCTATCTAGTATGTGCATCAATTGTTTAGACACTAAAATAGCTTTTTATTACTTCTCTCTTTCGATTCTTGATGTCATCAAAAGATTGAAGAAAATGAATGAATGGAATGAATGAATTGAATATCGTAGATCAATCTATATCTCGTTCCAAAATCTAATACTTATCTAATAGAGCAAAGTAAAGATCTCTCTAGATCTAACTAAGATCTATATTTCGATTGAACAAAGCAAACAAACACAGAAAAAAAAATTCCATAGATTCTTTGTTTCGATTCGAATCTTAACTTCTCGAACCTGGAAGTTTTTTTTCTTTTTTTTTTTGGATATCAAATAGTAATCTTTTTGTTTTTTTTTTTTTTTTTTTTTTGATCCCGTTTCTTGTTCAAACTAAGCTCATATGATTCAAAAAAAAAGATGATTTAAAGGTTGTTTCTAGTCAAACAGATCGAAGTTCTAAGAATCGGATTCTAAGATTAGAGATTAGATTCTCGCTTTCTCGACTAAAAACCTATTTTTGTCATTTAATCTCTCGATTAAATATCCATTGTTTGATTACCTTTTTCTTTTTCTTTTTTTTTTGGATTCGATAAACTAAATGCTAATGTTCACCTCTTTCATCACCAAATAATCAAATGTTGACTTTTGAGGAGGGTCTCTCTCTCTCTCTCTAGCTAGCTTAGCACTTTAGTTTGGCCTAGCAAAACCAAAAATCGAATCTCAAACTAAATTTATGTCTTCGATATTGGTTCAACTCTCATTGTAAGCTCTTTTTTTTCCGGATCAAATTTCTGATTCAATTTGTTCTCTAATTATTCTTTGTTTTGTGTAATTCAATTTTGTGCTAAACTAAACAACACTACTGGAGACTATAGAGATGACAAGAAACTTTTCTCTCTCTCTCTCTTCAAGTCAAAAATCTATTAGCTACAAAATAGAAGCGAATTCGATTGGGATTGTCATCCATCGTTTCTCTCTCTCCCTCTGTCACTGTTTGTTTGTTTGATATCTCATCGATTTTCATACTCAATGATGCAAAAATTTAGTATTCAATTTTCTTACCGCTCCTAATATCATTTCCATGTTCATTGTCAAAAAAAAAAAAAACAAAAACGAAAACGAAAACAAAATCCTAGATCCAAAAAGAGAGATGGAAAATGAAAAACAAAAATTGTTTCGCCTTACAAATCGTCTCGATTCTTCATTCTTGAAGCTCCGAGCTAAGAGAAGCATCGAACGAATTTTCGGGAGCCATATGGGATTCTATTGTTTTTGATTGATTGAATTTTTTTCCCACCTTATGAAATAATCAATGTCCTAATTACTTTTGGCGCTGTCGAAAAAAAAAGAAAAAAAAATTATTAAACTTTCGTAACGATCGCACTGATCTATGTGGAATAGTGAGAAGTTTGGAGCGGATTGTTTAGTCAGAAACGAATGATCGCTCTCTCTCTCTCTCTCTTTATTTCGTTAATTTGTTTTTGTTTTTGTTTTTTTTTTCTCTTTCTCTCTTCTCACCAACCATCGAAAGCTTCTGTCAATTAATTCTAAATTAATCTCTTGATTATTATTATTATTTTTATTATTATTGCTAGCACTATGATGGAGCACTAATAAGATCATTGAGTAAGATTATTGATGAATCATTTAACACTTTTGCATTGAAAATAATTAAGATATATCTAGAATTCAATTTGATCAGATGTTTTCTTTCCCCATCTCATGATCCAAATGGAAAATGCGATTTGAAATTCAAAACAAAAAGAAAAATAATAAGTGATGTTATAATTAAAGAATTCTTTGACAAAGAGTTAGATATTAGCTAATGTTGTTTAATGATAAATCGATAATACAGTTTAGAAGTTTGCGATCTAAATTGACATTGATGGACCTGGAACATTCTCACTTCCTTTCTCTCTCTCTCTCTCGCTCTTTTCGAATCAAATTCGATACCTAGCTGTCTAGAAAAGCTTGAAATTAGTTTTTCCATTTCATTCTTCTCTCTGTTTTTCATTCACAGAAAATAGAGAAAAAATTCAAGAAAGAAAAAAGAGTGTAGGAAAAAAAATTGTAATTTCAGCAATATCAAACTTTGATGTCATCATCATCATCATCTCAATCATCGAGCTAACAATTCATTCGATGAATCTATTCTTTGTTTCATTGTAACAGTTACAATAACAATTTACTAATAATTCTACAACGAGAAGATACAAAGAAAAAATAAACGAAGCTTTGTTTTTTTTTCCTTCTCCTCCTCCTTTCCCCCCCCCATTAGATTGAGATCCAAAATTGAGTCCACATCTATTGAGTCACATTGTATTCACAGTGAAGGTTTCATCTCTCTCTCACTCTCTCTCTCTCGCTCTTTTTTGAGTTTTTTGAAAACTTTTTATTTCTTTTTTCTGACATTTGTTTCGCAGTGTATGGGGTGTCGTTGGTGTGTGTGGGTGTGTGCGTGTAATTATGAAACGGTTGTGTTTTTGTTTTCCGGACAGAGAAAAAAAAAACTATTACTTTTTTTTTCTAATCAAAGCCATAGAAATTTTTATTTATTTATTTTTTTTTTTTCGAAGTAAAAAAAAGTAAAAGAAAACAAAGTTTCAAAGTTTCCGATCATTAGAGTTATAGTTCTAATCAAAGATTAATCTAAGAATTCTATTTCTATTTTATTTTATATTCTATTTTTTTGTTCGAAAACTTTTCCATAGAATTCATTCAATCGAATAAATAAGTTTATCTTTATTTGTTTGTTGATTAATTTTAATTCTAGAACTTTTGTACAATCGATCTCTTCTGTTTTTGTTTTGTTTAGCTCTATTTTTTTTTTCATCTTTTGACTTGTTGGAAAAAAAACAAATGAGACCCTTATAGAGCGTATGAGTCCATTTTGATACCAGATCTAAAAAGCGCGAGAGAGAGAGAGGGGAGTGGATATTTTTCAAACATTTACCTCTATACAAGGGGGTGGGTTTTATTTTTTCTTTGCTTCAAATCTTAGTATTCGAATTTTAATCAAAAAGTTTAAAGATTAATAATCGAGATTTATTTATTTCCCTAGGCTAAACAAACAAATCTTTAAAAAAAATGCTAAAGCTAAAGATCATTAGACAAACTCATTTTGATCTCAATTCATTGGATCAAATTGATCATTTGAATTTCAATTCTTTAGATTGAAATCCAAATCTTGTGAACTTCAAAATAGATTCTACAGGAAAGAGGGAGAGAGAGAATGGGGGAGAACAAAATAATTTTCTCGGTTCAATTCGTTTGAATTCGAAGTTCTCTTCGTAACAAAAGTATTTGGAAAATTATTATTATTATTAGTTTTTTTTCTTGTTTCCCATTAACGAAGTTATAGTCAAGAAAGAAAGCTTTCGGTGCGATCCAAACATCATAGCGAGCAAAGAACCACAATCCAGCGGTGAATATGACAATCATCACAATCATACCATCGTTCCTCACCACCAATAATCAATCTTTAAAGAATGGAGAGAATCGAATGAATGACAGATAGGAAGAAAGAAGAAGAGAATAGAGAAGAATTCAATTAATCGAGAGAGAATTTTATGGAAATGAATTTCTTGGATCGATGAATTAATTCATCGCTGTTTGATTCATTCAATCATTCATTCATTCGAATTTTCTCGTTCTCAACTCTCTCTCTCTTTCTCTCTCTCTCTCTCTCTTTTTCTGGACTAATTGAACAAAAGAGGATAAGGTTGGTCAGAATGTAAAAGACAAAGCAAAGTAGAACTTTTTTTTTCCCATCAAATTCTCCCCATAAAAAAAAAAACGAATTGCGATTCTCTAAGAGTGAAAGACAGAGGGGGGAAAGAATCGAGAATGATTAAAACTGTTGGGTTTTGTCTCATTTTTGTACCAAAAAAAAAAAAGAAAAAAAAACTTGATTACAAATGAATGTGTTTCATCGTCGCAAAGAGAAGAAAGAGAGAGAGAGAGAGAGAGAGAGGGGGGGGAGGGATAAGGGAAGAGAATCTGAAAATTTCGCAATCAAACCAGATGAGATAATGATGCATTGATCGATAATCGAATAATTGATGATTGGTTCTCTTATTTGCTACACATCTCTCGTTCTACAATCTTTGTTTTTTTTGTTCTTTTTGTTTCCCTCTTTTTTTTTACTTCCGGATTCGAATTCGAATTCCAACTTTTCGAATATTCGAACTTTTTTTTTTTTTTACCATCGAAACTTTTCTTTCATTCTAAAATGTTATAGTTTGACATTGCTATCATTGACTATCATCGTATTATCACTTGTGAAGCTTCTTCATTGTCTTTCTCTTTCTAATGATGGTAATGAGATTATCGATTAAAATTTTGTTTCAAAAAAAAAAAAAAAAAAAGAAGAAAATTATTATTTGGAACAACCAAACTTTTCTCTCTCTCTCTCTCTCTTTATCTCTGCTGATTGTTTCAATCACGATTCACGAGATTATTATGATGATGATGATGGAGATGTGAAACAAACACATCGGACCTAGATGTCATCCATTTTGAGTTTGTATAGAAGTGTATATGGATGGATGGATTTCAGTGATTGAATTTAGCTTTGTTTTTTATTTTTTGTTTTTTGTTTTTTTAGTTTTTTTTTGTCATTCAAATCAATTTGAATTTATTTTGATTTCTCTATCTTAAAATCTCTCTTTTTTCTCTCTTTCTCTCTCTCTTTCTCTCTTTCTCTAGGATTTAGAGACAATGTTGAAATATTAGAAACAAAATCTATTGAATAAGATTGGTCTTTTCGATTGCATCTCTCTTTGATGTTCGTTACAACTTAACGATTATACCTATTTGTGTTTATGTCTATGTATATGCGTGGTTGTTGGCTCTATCAATCAAACAAGTTCGAATTCGTGACATTCTTCTAGGTTTGGTCAACCACCACCATCACCATCAACATCACCAACATCACCATTACCATCAATAACTAACTATCATATATTCTTATGAAAATCAATGGATAGATAGAGAGAAAGAAAAAAGATCTACGCCATCTTAGAATTCGTGTGTGTGTGAAAAATATTTGCAAAAAAAAAAAGAAAATGATCTCGATGGTCTCCATAGCGTAATCGTAATTTCACACGAATAATAAAAATATCGGGAAGAAAAAAAAAGAAATAATTTTTTTTTTCTCTCAATGTGAATCTAGAACAACAACAGCCCAACCGAAACGGTTTCATTTCCATTCATAGGTTGCATAGGGTAGAGATGAAAAAATCAAAAAATGGCAAATTCATTGAACTTTTTTTTTTCTTCTTCTTCTTCTTCTTCTCAAATCGAATACCATTATCTCCACCACCACCACCACTATCATCATCATCATCATCATCCTTTTTTTTTGGTTGTTGTGACGATTTTTCGACACCAAAACGAAAAGATAGAAGCAGATGGAGAAGAAGAAGATGAAGAAGAAGGAGAAGAGGAAGAGGAAGGAAATGTCTAACTCTAAACACTAATTCTAATCGAATATATAATCGTTCGTTGGTATCATTATTATTATTATTATTCTAAGTTTTAGTTTGAAATATACGTTTGAAATTCATTAAACACTTGCACCACCACCGACACCATCAAGAACGGAGTTCTTCACCACAATCGATTAGATACAGATTTTAGATTTTAGAGATCGTGTTCAGTCAATTTGTTTCTGTCGTTGTTGTTGTTGTCGTTTTATCGTTGTGATAAAAAAAAAGCCAAAATATATTCTCTAGAATAGTGTAACGATAATAATAATCAAAATAATGATGATGATGATGATGATGATGATGATGGTCAAAGATTCTTAAACTTTCGGTTGATTCCACACCCGAATTGAATTGAACATTTCTTTACCTCGATTAAACAAAGCCAAGAAACATAGGGTCCAAAAGAGAGACTGATGTTTTTGGATAGCTTTAAAAAAAACTCTAGAGATTATGGTTGTGATCTTATCTATAGGTAGGTTATCAAAACTCTCAGTGATAGCCTATTAAGTATCGGGATGGTTTATGTATAAGAACTAAAGTCAAAAGTTTTGATCGACAAATCATTATAGAAAAATGGTCAAAAAATGGTCAAAAAATGATCAAAACTTTTGACCTAGACTAAAATTATTCAACTAATACTTATGATGATGATGTGGATGATATTGATTGAAAATGAACAATCTAATCATTAGAATTGAAGTACCAACTGTTCGAATAGAAAAGATTGATGGAGAGTCTGATTTTTTGAATGAAAATTTTCCTACTCTCCTCCCTCTCTCTCACTCTGTTTTGATGGTAGAATTTTCTTTTCACGATTGTCACCTTGCAATTAAATTCCATACCTAACTAACTGATTGATTGAGTTAACAATCGATTGATGTGAATCTTCTTCATCATGTTTTGCTGCTTTTATTTCTATCCGAAACATTTTCAATAAAATTTTTCTCATTCTCTCTCTCTCTCTCTCTCTTCGTTCGTCCGTAATATCAATAACTGATCCAAAATCAATCAATCTCTTTGTGCGATGATCGTTGCTTCGAACACAATTGTGACGCAGATGTTTCTATCTGTTTGGTATTATTGAAGAAGCAACAAAAAAAAACAAAACACTACTTCTCTTATCGATTGAATGCACTCACCTATTAGCATACCTATTCACTTTCTATCGTTTCTAGATGTTAAACCAAACCAAATCAAAAAAAAAAAAAACAAACAAAAAAATTCGATTCTTAATCGAAAGAATATTCATCGAGAAAAAAGACAATTTATTTTTCTATTCGAATTTTATTTTTTTTCAAACTATCAGTTTAATCAGAGAAAAAAATGGCTAA
>CP080489.1:5237663-5260163 GCA_020844145.1 Sarcoptes scabiei | reverse complement strand
TTATCTCTCCACTATCATAATCGTGTGAAGAAATCTAATCGCGAATTCGATTGAATCAATCAAAACGATATTCGGTAAAGGAGAAAATTTTCGTTCTGAATATTATTTTTTCGACATCAAATTTTAGCTCTTCTCTCTTTCGATGTTTGATCTCGAAGATCACCAAAATCTTATCAAACTTTATGGCTTCAACTTTAAATCGATCATCTCAAAATTTGAGCTTGGAATAAATCAGATTTAATTTCTCTCTCTCTCTCTCTCTCTCTCTCTCTCTCTCTCTCTCTCTCTCTCTCTCTCTCTCTTTGATTCAGATTAATCTGTTTGTTGATAACAATCTCTTGATCCTTGTCGAATTCTATCCGAATATATGTTCGCTCTATGATTAGTGAGAGGGAGAACGCTGATGCTCGTTGAGATAATCTTCTTGTTTGATTTTTGATTTTGGTTTAAGGCTAAGAATTCAATTTGAAAAAATAAAATTCCTCCATTCATTAAGATTATTGATGATTGATCTTATATAATATTCTCGTTATGACATTAATATCTATCTCTATCTATGTATCTATCTAGTTTCATAGTTTTGATAACGAGAGCCAAACATTCTTATTATGAAATCATCGAAAGATCTATGTGATAAAATGAATGACATAATATTTTTTTTTTTTTTTTTGAGTGAGAGAGAGAGAGAGAGAGAGAGAGAGAGAGAGAAATCTAGAAGAAATAATATTGATTTTAAAGATGATAATAATAATAATAATAATAATAGCAGTAATAAATTCGATCCAATCAATCTTATTTTTTTTTCTTAATTTTAATTTTTATTTCCACAATGTATTAGATTCGATGTTTAACTCCGATTTAAAAGAGGGAGAGAGAGAGAGAGAGAGAGAGCAAAGAAGCGAACCCAAAGTTGCGATCAATTTGAAACTCATTTCAATTGAATCTAATCGTCTGAAATTTCGATGGATTCACTTCACTTTCCATTTCTCTCTCTCTCTCTCTCTCTCTCTCTCTCTCTCCGTCTCTTCGTTTCTTAAATTGGCTCTAAATAGCCTTAATAAAAACAAATAAGTTCTTCTATCTCTCTGGAAGTTTGTTCACTCAAATCAGTAATACCCTCAGTAGGTGATGTGAATGGTTTGGATGATGATCTTAATTTTGTTTTCAGAACCAAAACAACAGTAGAGAGATAAAAAGACATTTATTTTTTTTCCTATCTTACAAATTTTAACGTTCCTAGTTTCCAGATTATTATTATTATTATCATTATTACAACTACTACTATTGCTTCAAGTCTCATAATCACACACATTAAGACTATAAGATTTGAGAAGTGAAAAAAAAATTTCCTCTCCTATTCCTAGAACCCAATTCAATCAAAAAAAAAATGGGCAATTCAGAGAGAGAGAGAGAGAGAGAGAGAGAGGGGGATGAAAATTGAGGTTTAATTCGAGTGTTATAGGTTTAGAACCCCCTCTCTCTCTCTCTCTCTCTCTCTTAGTGAAGGAGTTTGAAATTTATTTACAAAAATCTAGAGAACAAATTATTATTATTACTATTATTATTGATTCGATTGACTCTGGTTGTGAATTTGATCAAAGATCAAGAATCAATTTTTTTTTCTTTTTTCAAACTTAATCTCTCTCTCTCTCTCTTTTTAATTTCGTTGAAAAAAATTTTTTTTTTTGTCTTTTATTTCTTTGTTTTTCAGATTAACCGATACGAAAGAGAGAGAGAGAGAGAGAGAGGAAAAAAAACAAAGTGTGTAGAGGAGCAACAAACTTTTGCAAAGTTTGAATAAATCAAAAAAAAAAAAAAAAATACAAAAAAAATTTACAAAAGCTTTGGAATTTGAAAATTTTCTGAAAGAAAAAAATTTTTTTTTTTGTTAATCTTTTAAACAAATAGCATCAATTTTCTCTCCGAAAGAGTGTATTTAATTATTTCGTATTTAGTAAATCGTTACGATTTCTCTATCGAATAAATTATCGATTCTGAAAAGAAAAAAAAGTATTCTTTTTTTTTTTTTTTTTTTTTTTTTGTATGGGACTCTATTCTTTTAGTTCTTTTCCTTAGAAATTTCCCATTCGAATCCAAATCTCTCTCTCTCTCTTTCTGTTTTTTCTTTGTTTCCTGAGAAACTTTTTTCTCCCCCATCAAAACTTTCCTACACACCTCCATCGAACCATCATCACAATCATCATCTGCTAACATTGGAGAGCAAAAATATCGAAAAGTGAGAATCTTTTGGAACAAACAAAAAAAAAAGAAGAGAGAGAGAGAGAGAGAGAGAGAGAGAGAGAGAGAGAGAGAGAGAGAGAGTGATGGTATGTTTCCGATGATCGAGAAAGGTTTCGGGTGAACAAAGTGGGCGCCCAAAAAAAAAATCGGATCTAGATCCCAGGTGACAATGATCATTCTTAGAATATTTGAATCCAAAATCAATATGTCAAATTCAATCGATGGATGGAATTTTTTTTTCTCAAAAAAAAAAAAAAAAAAATTTCTCTCTCACCAAAATTCTCTTTTCGTTCTCGAATTTTCCGCTCTCCATTTTGAATATCTATGCGACCTAGGGGAACTAAAAAAAAAAGACAACAAAATCAATCATAAATCAATTAGTTTTCGATGGAAATCAATTTTTTCTTTTCTGGAAATGAGAATTTTCTCTCGGTTTTTTCATTGATTTCAAAGATTCCAGAACAAATCAATGATAGAAACCCAATGATAATAATAATAATAATAATCGATCCAAATTTTTTTCTCTCGGTAAAGGATTTTTTTTTTTGTCATCGAAATGTCGATTTTTGATTCAAATCAAAATGTTAGATTTGCTCTATTCGGCTATTTTTTTTTTATTTTCATCGACAATTTATCGACAATAGATTTTTGGTTACCTTCATAATTGCATCTCGATCCATTTCTCTCTCTCTCTCCTCGCTCTCTCTTTCTTTGTCAAGAGAATTGAAGATTTTTTTTTTTTTTTTTTTTTGGTTCCCAAGTGTGTTCCGAATGAGAAAGGTAATTGACTTAAATCGTTAGAGCTAGAATAGCATTTCACTCAACATTTCTCTTTTTACCTTCTTTGTCTCTTTTTATTCTTTTTTTTTCTGCGTGGGGGTGGTGATGATGGTGGTGAGGGTGTATCGTTTGAAAAGCATCGAATCGAATCAAACAAATTAACAAAAGCTTAGTGAAATTTTTCCAATTTTTTCTTTTTTTTGGTTCGTTTCACTTTTTCTGTCACACTTCATATATAGAATGAGTGTAGGTGTGCAAATGGGTGTATGCTCGAGAATAGATCTTCGAAGATGGTGATAATCGTAGAGAATATGGATACGATTATCACACTATAGTTGCCGAAATGAATCGAAAAATAAAAAAATTGAACAATCAAAATGTTGGATCTATTTTAGAGAGAGAGAGAGAGAGAGAGAGAGAGAGAGAGAGCGAGAGAGAGACTTTGAAAATCTTATCTTCACAGTGAAACATTTTATTCTAAATCAAGTGACTATTCTCATCGAAATCGATCGCTTTTCTACAACTCTAGAAATTGAAAGATAATTTTTTTTTTCTTTCTTTTACACTCTTCACTTTTAGAGAAATTTAATCGAAAATATACCGAGAAAAAAATTCTCTCTCTCTCTCTCTCTCTCTCTTTCTCTCTTTCTCGCTGGGTAATGTAGACGATTGATTTCTTTATTAAATATCAAAGTGAATCCATTCAAAATTGAAATGCCTACGATGGGAGTAATATTGAGAGGAAGAAAAAAAAACTAGAAAAAATATATAAAATTCTGAAAATCATCATTAAGTAACCATCACGTTTCGATGCAATGAGTTCTTATATAATCAAAAATGATCGAGACATAGAGAGAGAGAGAGAGAGAGAAAGAGAAAGTGGGAAGAGCGAAACAGGAATCTAGAGAATAGAAGGAAAAAAAAAATAAAAATAAAATATAATAGAACAAAAACAATCAAAAATTACACAGCAAAGTTTAATCTTAACCATTTGATATCTCCTTCCCTCTCCCCAATCTCTCTCTCTCTCTCTCTCTCTCTCTCTCTCTCTATATTTTGGGTTACGATTCTTCACGAACCTTGACTCCATCATCATCATCATCATCATCATCATCACAACCACCATCAAAGCAACCATCATCCCATTATCTTTGATCGTTTCTCTTCATCGATTATGATCATTATATCATTGAACTGGTTCGAAAGAAAATGAAACAAACTCAAATAAATTAATCAATCCGAACACAACATACCGAACTCCTCACGTAGATGGATCTAGAACCAGAATCAGAACCAGAACCAGTGAGAGAGAGAGAGAGAGAGAATGGTGAATATGTTTGATGAATAGATTCAAATAGATTGCGAGATCAAACAATTAAAAAGAATATTTGTTCCAAAAGCAAAAAAAATAAAACGTTTTGTTGGTTAGTCTCTCTATGTGTATGTTTGGTTAGGTTTAGGTTTGGGTTTGTGAATGTAATGAAGAAGATCTCTTTCTCTTCTTGTTCTTCTTCATCGTGTCTTGCATTCCAATTGAGATCACTCCAATCTTATTGATATATTTGGTACTGTTTTTTTTTTCTTTCTTTCTTCTTTTTTACTACTTTGAATCGTGTGAATGATGATTTACTTTTTTTTTTGCTTGAAATCGAAGCTTTCGTAATCTACCGGTTTCGTACAGTCCGGTAACCGATAACGATGGTGATGGTGATGCTGATTACTTTCATTATTATTATTATTATTGCTGCTGCCATTATTATTCTTATAACCACCACAGAATTATTTCTATTAGCATTTCTTTAGATTATCTATTCTAATGAATGATGGCTTAGAGGGGAGAAAATGTGCAAAAAAAAAAATAGAATTGAATAGATTATGATTTTGGTGATTGAAGATGAAGATGAAGATTGTATTCATCTCTCGTCGAAATGTTTGGATAAGCTATTCGGATGATTTCATCTGATGGAATATATGAATGAACTAAAGCAAAAACAAATCTTTATCAATCAGATTGATTGGTTTCAGATTTTTTTTTCTTTCTCTCTCTCTCTCTCTCTCTCTCTCTCTCTCTCTCTCTCTCTCTCTCTCTCTCTCTCTCTCTCTCTTCCAATTCTTCTCTAATTGTTGATTAGTTATCCAAAATGATCGTAATGATTTTAATGATGATGATGATGATGATGATGATGATAGTAATTAAAAACCTATTATTATTATTATTATTATTATTTATATTATCAGTATTAGTATTAGTATCTTTGATTCTATTATATTCTATGAGAATTATGTTTGAATCGTAAATATTTCATCTCTCTCTCTCTCTCTTAACTCAATTCATTCGATTGAATGTTTTTGGTCTTTTTTTTTCGTCGTTGTGTTTCGAAACGTCAATCGTCGTTTGTTATTGTTATTTGGAACGCGAGAGAATTTTTTTTTTTTTTTTTTTTTTGCTAAAACATTAATCTTTTGTCGATTTCTTTCCAATTGTCTTATCTTAGTTTTTGCAGAAACATTCACCTATTGTGGATGAGAGAAGGTTCGGAGAGAAGAATTTGAACGAGATTCTAGCCTCCGCTATCAAAAGCTAGCGTATCGAATTGCCTCAAACTTTTGAGCCATCTCAGTTTGGAACATTTTTTGAATGTTTTATTAGCTCTTCGGAAATATTTGCTCTCTCTCTCTCTCTCTCTCTCTCTCTCTCTCTCTCTCTCTCTCTCTCTCTCTCTCTCTCTCACTCTCTCAGTGCTAACTATAACTTTTTCGATCTGAATCGGATCAAATTGTTCGAAATCAATCGATTCCGACAATGGTTTTGGTTGGTGGTGGCAATAAAACGCGGCACTTTCAATATTTTTTTTGTCCATTTTGAAATCCGATATAGCCATAGTAAATCACCGAGAAAAAGTATTTTGTCCATTATGGTTCATCAATCTTTCTCGTTCTCTCTCTCTCTCTCTCTCTCTCTCTCTCCCTTTTAAATGGTCAATTGAATTTAATTCGTATAAGAAGAGCGAGAGAGAGAGAGAGAGAGAGAGAAGTAATAATTTAGTTTTATAGAAAACATTGAAAAATATAAAGCTCTTTATTCTAATTTTTCTCTCGTTTTTTTCTTAGTTCTTTGTTTCCCTGTTTTCTTTGCAACCCAATTTGATCTCAGTTTCGATCCAGGCGTATCGAAGATAGAAATTTTCAAAAAAAAAAAAAGTTCAAAACAAAGACTTTAGTGCTCTCTCTCTCTCTCTCTCTCTCTACGAGTCTATTTGAAAGTTTCCAAAATTTTCAGTCCATCATTGTCAATTCGTTTGTCTTCTCCTTCCCCTCAAACACCCCATCAGCATATTCGTAGTTTGGTTTCGGTTTAATCATCCGTTATTCTTAATGATAGTAATACGGAAACCATTACTCGATTTTTCTCGAGAAAAAGAAAAACACCAAGTGGTTTAACCGATCAAAATCGACTACACTATTGAACACCATTAATGATGATGATGATGATGATGATGATGAAGTAGAATATCGTAAAGCTCTTTTTATTTTTCTTTCCCCCCCTCTCTCTCTCTCTCTCTCTTGCTCTCTTCCGTTCCCTGCTCCATAATCAGTGTCCGTGCGTGCATAATTTTCTCTTCGAACTTAGATCATTGTTGTTGAAATGGGTTTGAATCGAATTGAACCAATGTATTCGATTGAGCTATTCCGATTTGATGGATCGACAATGATAGGATTGGATCGGACACGGTGTTTTGAAGAGAGAACATTTTTCATCGCGAACGAATGTAACGATCATGCAACAAGATCACGACGATGAGAAGAATTGATCGGAGAGAATATCTGACTTATTATCATTCTAGTTGACTCTAATTGTTGTTGACGGCAACAACAACAGTATTGTCTCTCTGGTCTCCGAAACTTCCTCACTCTCTCTCTCTCTTTTCCTCTTTTCTAGCTGTCTACACTTCAACACTGGCACTAGGTTTAAAAATTTTTTCTGATTCACAAAAAAAAAATTGCCCTTTCTCATTCTCATTCAATCGTTCAGTACTGGTTGTATAGAATTGATAAGTGTTCCAATCGAAATCTGATTGAATTTTTTTGATCCAAAAAATCGGAGGCGAAACAGAATGAAAAGTAGATAAGAATGAAAATCTTTGGCACGTGATTATTAACGATAATGATATGGTTTGATTCTTTTCGATCATCACCATCACCATCATCATCATCCATTGTAATCTTAAATCGTTGAACGGTATTTTTTTTTTATTTTGCTACAAAGAAAGCAAAAAAAAAAAAAAAAAAAGGAGCTTCATTTGTTTCAATCATTCAAATGCATTTAGATATTTTTCAACTAAAACAAAATCGCCCTCTCTCTCTCTCTCTCTCTCTCTCTCTCTCTCTTCGTATCTTTTTTTTTTTAATGTTTCGCCAAGAGAATCGTTAGAGGAATCCATTAGAGAGGCAATCACTAAGATTTTTTTTTTTTTTTTTGTTCTTTTCGTTTCTGTCTGGATTTTTTTTTTTTCGTTCATTTCATTTCATTTCATACTCTTATTCATTTTGATTGAGCTTATCCACCGTTATAGAAGATAGTGTTCGATGTCTTCGATGATGTTTTTTTTGGGGAAGGGGGAGAGATCTGGTTTGATCTGGCGTATGACCTTTTTATATTTGTTGAACTTTATCAGCTAGGAACGGAAGAGAGAGAGAGAGAGAGAGAGAGAGAGAGAGAGAGAGAGAGAGAGAGAGAGACGTACAAGATTTAATCGTTTCGATTCGTTGCAAGTCAAAAGTCTAATTGCTAACCAATTTCTGAATGGATTCTTTCCTTTCTCTCTCTCTCTCTCTCACTCACTGGCACTCTCTGAATCTCTATCTGCTTCTCTCTCTCTCTCTCTCTCTCTCTCTCTCTCTCTCTCTCTTTGCTTCGAATTTAGAATTTGGCCGCCTTTTTTTCCCCATTTGTAATCATTCTGTGTGCGAATATTATCGGCGATTATCACAAATGTTCGGAACAGATTCAATCTCTTGTTCCAATTTGGAGCCTAGAAATGAATGAAAATTAGTTTCTCTCTCTCTCTCTCACTCTTCGATACGAGAAGGGGATGTAATTTGATGATAATGTTTGAGCGAGAGAAAATCGAAAGTTTTTTTTTCATTTCAATTCCATTCAATTCCCTTTTGGTTCTGTTATGAATCGTTTCGGAGTTCAATTTCTAGAGAGAGAGAGAGAGAGAGAGAGAGAGAGATAAAGATAGCTCTTGTTGTTAATCCGAATAGCTTTGTTACATTCTCTAATAGTTTTTACACTCACAAATATTACACTGACTTTTATTTCACAGAGAAAAAATCGGAAGAAAAGAAAGCGGAATCCATTGCGATCTGTTTAGTCTCTCTCTCTCTCTCTCTCTCTTTAGGTCGTTTTTGTTTTTCCAGAATAGAATTGATAACAATTATGATAATGATATGAATGACTAGATTAAAAAATTTTTTGCTAAAACATCGAGATCGTTTTGTGGAGCGTTGATTTAATCATCTTAATCCGATCGAACGATAAAATTTTAGATGAATCTTTGAATGGATTCTCAAATCAAAATCCACTAGATCTTTAGCTATCCATCACATTGAATGTAACGAATCCTTGAAAGATTTTTTGAAACAAAAAACAAACTTAGATTTAATGAAAACAATTTGATTTCATTGAATCTGAGAATGAAATTTAAAGTAGCTGATTTTTTTTTTTTTTTTTTTTAGGCTAGAATTTTTTTTCTCCTTTGCTCTTTTTTTACGATGATGATGATGAGAATGATGATCATTATTATTATTATTATTATTCTTGATGAATGATGAATCGTAATCATCATCATCATCATCTCTCTCTCTCTCTCTCTCTCTCTCTCTCTCTGTCTCTTTGGAATCAAGAATCAAGAATCTAGATTCTCTCCGATTTAAACATTTCTCGATTCTCTTCATACCTCTTTAGAAGTGATCCATTGAACGCTAACACCATCGTTAAAAGTTTTTTGTGTTATTGTTATTGTCGGTTGTAGGAAAAATTTATTATTAGATTAGATTATTAAAAATTATTAGATTTATTGTTATAGAATATTATCGATTCTTTCACGATAGCTTTATTGAGAACGTTTCGATTCTTTTCAAAAGAGATGATTGTGTGGGGAGAAAAATTTTTTTTCATTCTCCTTTTTTTTTTTCTTCCTCTATATTCTTATTGAATTATTTTCACAATTCGGTAAGATTTTAAACAAAGAAACAAAAAAAAAAAAAAAAAAAAAGAAGAAAAGAAAGAAAGAATAAAGAACTTCAAGCCTCTCTCTCTCTCTTTTAGTTAAGAATTGAATGAATCGAATGATTTCCATCTTGAATAAGAGGAGCGCTTTTTTTTTTGCTTCGAAAACGGATCAACCCGAATCAAGTGGATCCATTTTGTTTGGCACTCACTCATTCAATTCAATCATCGAATATCGCGCAATAAAACGAACCTTTAGAGCAGTGCACTTATTTCTTTTACTTTCTCTCTCTCCTCTCGAAACTATTTTCGAATCAATGAAGCTATCGGAGAAGAATTAGTGGAGAAGAGAAACGATTGTTACGGTTCTGTTGCTTGTAATTTCATTGGACCTAGTTTTAGGTTCTTCCCCCTCCCCCCGAAAAAAACTGTCACTTTGAAGTGATTCGTATTGTTTGGCTTACTTCTGTTTCTGTTTTTTTTTCTTTCGCTTCACTTTAGAAACAAACAAAAAAAAATTTTATCCTTAAAAAAAAATGAAGAAAAAAAAATCAAAGTGCTTTTGCAAATCTTCGATCGATTCCTCTTTCTTTTCACTTTTCGGTTTGATAATTTTAGCGATGGCGATTTCTATTATTAAGTTGGTAGGAATAATAATAATAATAATAAAACTAGTAAGAATAATAATAATGATACTGTTGTTGTTGTCCTGGCACTTCTGTAATTCTTCAGCTCTTGTTGAAAATGTAACAATATTGAATTGTGTGTCTCTCTCTCTCTCTCTCTCTCTCTCTCTCTCTCTCTCTGTTCATTGTTTGATTCTCTATTAATTGCAATATCGAACTGGTCGAATGTGGTCCCTAGAGGCCACTTTGACTTTTTGGATTTAGTCAAGAGAAGCGTTATTATTATCGATTCGTCGATTATTACCAAAAAAAAAAAAAAATTCTCCTTTGTTATCTCCTCATCTCTTCTAGTTTCTTCTTCTTCTTTTTCTCCTTTTTTTGTACTTTTCATTTTGATTAGATTTTTGAAACGATTCTGGTTTTGTTTCGTTCTATTTCAGCAAAAGTTCGAAAGAGTTAGTGTTGAGATGTTGAAAATGTGATTAAATTCTTTAAGATTTCGAACCAAAAAATCTTAGAATTTCTAATTTTTATTTTCTTCTCGTTCTCAATTCTTTCGATTTGATTCTCTTCAATTTTGG
Organism: Sarcoptes scabiei; assembly: GCA_020844145.1. Classification (NCBI taxonomy): domain Eukaryota; kingdom Metazoa; phylum Arthropoda; class Arachnida; order Sarcoptiformes; family Sarcoptidae; genus Sarcoptes; species Sarcoptes scabiei. The sequence continues at coordinate 5,249,700 of CP080489.1, read as the reverse complement.
AACCATTCGGAATCATTGTGTTTGTTTGGTGATAACCAAATAATTGTCGATAATCACGGGCCTCCGATCAATTCGATGATAGTTATGCTAACTTCAATCGATATCGCAAGGACAGTATCATAATATAGTTTGGACCTTGCCTTTAGGGATCAATTAGCAAACTAAACATTGACTTGATTTTCACCAAACTCTTCCATCTTCTCTTTTCGCTCGCTACGCTTTCGCTCTTATCTTGAACACTATTTCGATAGTTTAGCACAGGGCTATCGTTTGGTTTGGATCTAAATTGAAGATCAAAACCAAATTGAAGATCGATTGATTAATTCACAATCTTTCTCAATCGATAGCGATCTACTTTTTTGAAATAACTCAATCAATCATTGAATTTTTTTTTCTTTTTTGGCTCTTTCACAAATCATCTTCTCTTGATGTTATCAACCTCTATCTGTAACGTTCTGTTTGGATGAAATACTTTTCGCGATATTTTCACTCTTAAGGGCCTAGTGATAGCCTAGTGATAAGCCTTCCAATTTCTCGATGAAAGATATTGATCTCTTCTTTTTTTTGGAGATTTTTTTATTTTTGGAGATATTTTGTTTTCAACCCCCTCCTCTTGTTCGAATTTTCAGGAATGAGAACAACAGAATCAGCTCGAATTTCTCTTTGATCTTTCAAAAAAAAAAAAAAATGAAATCATCGAATTTCCATCATCCCTCCCTCTCTCTCTCTCTCTCTCTCTCTCTTCCACCGCTTAGAATTTTTTTTTTCATTACTATCAAAAAAAAAAACTCTATTCTGATTTTGATAGATATCTTAGAGGATGAAATCAATAATGAATACCAATTTTATTCCGTCTTCTATCAATCTTTCGTTCCAGTTTCGGATAGCTTCACACTTCATCCATTGAGAGAGTCTTAGTGTTTCTTGTTGTTGTTGAATTGTTGTTGTTGGTGTGATGATGACATCGGAATCAACGACCACAAAAAAAAAACACAACCTCTTACTCGTCCAAAAACCAACTGAATCTAGTCGAATCGAATCGAATTAAATCAAATCAAAATGAATCAGTGAAGAAAAAGCTCTCTCTTCATTCGATTTATTATAATCGAAAAGATTCTTTTAAAATTGTGTAAAAAAAAATGATCCATTATTTGGATCACATGGATTGTCTTGAGGTCAAAAACAAAAAAAGTACTTTAATTTTAATTTCAACAATCTGATTCGAGAATCAAATAATGCTCAAATTTATGGCAAATTAATAGTTTCCTGAATTTTGTTTTTTTTTTTTTTTTTTTTTTTTGAAAACAAAATTTCGACTTTTATTTTTTTTTTTCATTTTTTTCAATTCATCATTTTCAAATAGTTTTTCTAATGCTTTTAATCGATGATTTTAGAGTGGAATAAAATCTCTAAACACTAAAACAGACAGACAAAAAGAGAGAGAGAGAGAGAGAGAGAGAGAGAGAGAGAGAGCGAGCGAGCGATACATTATGGTCTGCATCAGTATATTCCAATAGTCTTTTTTTTTTTGATTCATTTCGTACCAAACTTTCTCTTTTTTCATTTGTCTATTTATTATTATTATTACTGTTTCGATTAGTTTTTGTTCTTTTTTTTTTGTTTCAAATTCATTTCGCTTCGATTCGATTAGAATTGAAGGTGATGATTATTCTTCCATTTGGAATAATTTTATCTTTGCTCTCTCTCTCTCTCCCCAACGAATGCCTCAACGATATATTCCATTACCATTTCGGTGCTGGCAATTTTTTCTTTCTCCTTATTTTCCAATGTTTTGCGTTTTCCATTAATTTCTCATTAATCTAAAAACAATGATGAAGATGACGAGGTTGTGGATGAGGTTAGGTTGTGAATGATGATGAAAATGATGATTAGTTCCATTGTGTTTCACTTCATTTATTTGGATAAAATTTTGAAAATTTCTCTCCAAAAGCTTTTCATTCAGCAATGATTTGTAGCGGTTTTTTTCCACTTTATCGAAGTAATCGAAAAATTTTTGAAACGATAATCTTTTTTTTTTTTTTTTTTGATTTTTTTCTCAATTCTCTCTCTCTCTCTCTCTCTCTCTCTCTCTCTCTCTCTCTCTCTCTCTCTCTCTCTCTCTATATCTATTTGACATTGGAAAAGAAAAATTTTCTATTAAATTCAATTAAATCTAATTAAGTTTTTTTCTTCTTTTCTCTTTCCCCATCTTTTTCGATTTCCTTAATAGATTTCATTGTTCTGGCTTCGCAAAAAAAAAAGAAAATATTTCTATGTTTCTTTCCGGATTCATCGCCCACAATCGAAACATTTTTTCTACCGTATTCATTAAGATCTTCTAGCAGAGCGATTCTGAACGTTTCAAAATGATTTGAAAAAAAAACAAAATCCAATAAAAAAAGCAAGATTTTTATTTTGTCTCTAAAAAAAATTCTCGAGAAATAATAATCCATTTCGGAAGAATTCAAAGCAAAGATTTCAAAATGAAAGGAAGTGAGCACACTTCCGAAACGATTCCGTTTCATCAAAGCCTAACATTTCAGTCTACAAAAAATTCGCGAACTACAACAAAATTATCGCGAATCATCCTCTCTAATCAATCTAATTCTGTGAAATTAGGCCAAAGTTCAAACACTGTGATAATGTCAAATTTCGATATCGAAGAGAATTCGATCAGATCTCATTCTATCGATAATGATCGATCGAGGAGATCTGAATCCTCCTCCTACATCGAGCAAATTGTTTGCGATTCTCAAGATCAAGATTTGAATCTTTTCGATTATCATCGTCCAAGACATCGACACGGAGCAGAGCATCATTTTGTTTTTGATCTCGAAAAATTCTCTTCAAAAAGATTTGATAGGATCATATCATTGCCGCAACAAAATCTATCCGATAGAAAACTTCGTAGGCCTAGTGAAATGTTCCATTCTTCAACGAAACACAAACTATCGGATAGAATCAAATGTCATTGGTTGATTCCGATCCTACTGATAGCATCGATAGCTTTCATTCCGTTAATTCAAGCAAGACATTATATAGCACCAGGTCCTTGCACTTGGACCCATGTGGTGTCTCCATTCTTCACACATTCTTTGCCATCTGCGGCAGCTTTGACCCAGCAAAACAATAGTGATATTCATTTCAAGTCATCAACCCTTCTCTCATCATCATCATCATCATCGAAAGAATCTAATCATCGTCGTCATAATCATCAACGTCAGCTTAGGTCTCATCATTCTTTTTTGACATCGGCAAACAATGCAAATGAATTCTATGTCTCATTGCATTGTTTAGTTCCAGTTTTAACGCCTTATACACTCAATCTCTCATCGATAGATCCACAGCATACAATTCGTCTAACGATACAGTGCTCTGATTTTGGCATCTCATCCTCACATCATCAATCTAGCTTTGTCAATAATCTATTTCGTCGAAACAATGGCTATAATGATCTTACACCCATTTCATCTACATTCCCATTTGTATCACAATCGAACGGTAGCAATGCTCAACGATCGACCTTGAAGCTTTCATTACCGAATCAACCACTAATGTCACCATTCGAACATATCCGTTTGTTACAATCACTTTCGATTGAGAATTGCCTTCTAGATCGATTATCAACAGACACGTTTCGTGGATTAACTTTTTTGAGAAATTTAACAATCAAACAAACTGTTCCGATTAGAAAAGATAGCAAAGAGAATCTAACTCAAAACGATCGAATCGATACAGAATCGTTGGTGATCGAACGATTAGCTTTTCGTCATATCGAATCGGCTATAGAGAATTTAGATCTAAGTCAAAACAATATCAAATCGTTACCGAACGATTTATTCTGTCCGTTTCTGAATCTACAAACATTGAATCTATCGAACAATGCGTTAGCTAATCTAACTAGTTTTGGTTTGATCGATCCAGCTACTGGTAGACTATGTCTACAGGAATTATCCGATCTTGATCTATCAAATAATCGTCTGGAAAGTGTACCGGAAACGAGCGGTGTTGCTGCGCTTAAAAATCTACAAAATCTAAATCTATCCTACAACAAAATTATCGAGATCACTGAGCTTACTTTTAGTGCTCTACGAAAATTAAGCATACTCGATCTATCGAATAACAATCTTCGTAGCCTACCGAATCGAACGTTTAGAGATTCAGATGAGCTAAAAGAATTGAATCTAGCCAAAAACAATTTGATTCGAATACCATCTGGATTATTTCAAGGTCTATCGAAATTGCAAGTTCTAAACATGGCCGACAATCAAATCGTTTCAGGCTCGATCGGTGGCGAAACGTTCGCGGATCTAATCCGTGTGATTGTGATGAATTTTTCCGGCAACAAACTTCGTCAATTGTCTGCTTCCGCTTTTCAAAATCAATACTCACTTCAAGTGCTACTGTTAGAGAACAATGATCTTGAAACGATCGAAGAGGGCACTTTTGCCACACTCTACAATCTACACACATTGAAGCTGTCTGGTAATCGATTTCAACATCTACCAGAATCAATCTTCACTGGATTATTTGTCTTGAATGAGCTTCATCTTTCTGGTAATCTCTTGGAACATATTCACGATGATGCATTCAAGAATTGTACACATCTCAAGGTACCTAAAGAGTAGTTCTCTTTTTTTTTTCGATATTTATTTTCTATCGAAAATCGAATAAAATTAATTTTTTTCTCTCTCATTTCTCGTTCTTCCATAGACACTTGAATTGTCTTCGAATTTGCTAACTTCAATACCGTTGGCCATAAGATCATTGAATAAGCTTGAAAAACTTAATCTCTCCGCAAACAAATTCACTACGTTGACCGATGCGACACCTTTGACCGGTTTAAGCATTCGAAAGCTAGATATCAGTGATAATTATCTGATCAATGTGACTCGAAACGCTTTGAGACCAATCGGTCAAACTCTTGAAGAGTTACGTTTAGATGGTAATAGACTTCGAGCGTTGAACAAAGAAATCTTCTCAGATCTACAACAGAAATTGAAAATTTTACGAATAGATCGCAACGAATTGACCGATGTGATCAACGTTCTTTCCAATGTCAAACATCTAGAGAAACTTGAAATCTTCAATATCAGTCGTAATAGTATAATGCGATTCGATTATTCTCTTCTACCGAAAAGTTTACGAATCTTAGACATCAGCTACAATCGGATCCAAGCGCTTGGCAATCATTTTGAGCACGATTCTCGGCTACGCTTAGAGGAGCTTGATGCAAGCGAAAATCAATTGAAAGAGATTTCGGCAAATTCAATACCGAATTCGATTCGAATTCTAAATCTTCGTCACAATCAAATTGAAAAACTAAATCAATTCACTTTTGTTGCGAAACATAATGTTACTTTTGTTGATCTTCGAGACAATTCTCTAAAGAAAATCGATAACAATGCCTTCAGATTGGGCGTGCAACGGCCCACCACCGATTATTTCATTTCCAGTGATGCTCTAACTAATCCACAAGCTTATGTAGCTGCTTCGAATTCTGATGATGAGAAATCGTTACCGCCGCCAATATTTTTAATTTCCGGCAACCCATATTACTGTGATTGTACGATGGAATGGTTGCAACGAGTGAATCAATTGGTCGGAGGCGTCACAGGATCGGGTATGATCTCTACCTATCCAAGAATTGGAGATTTAGATCTCGTTGAATGTGAGCTACCTTTTGCTCGACAAGTGTCTTCGATCAATCACAAACACCAAACTGATCTTGGTGTGGTGAAATCGAATAGAACTTCAGTATTCAAGACCGATGAATCTCATATCAAACGGATCCCATTGTTGACGGCTAACTCTTCCGATTTTCTTTGCCGATATCGATCACATTGTTTCGCTCTATGCCATTGTTGTGAATTCGATGCTTGCGATTGTGAAATGATGTGCCCTGAGAATTGTACTTGCTATTATGATCAAACTTGGAACACTAATATCGTAGATTGTAGTGGTGGTCATTATCATAAAGTACCTGCACGTATTCCAATGGATGTTACCGCTCTCTACTTGGATGGAAATAATCTACAATCATTGAACGCTCACACCTTTATCGGTCGTAAAAATCTACGAATATTACATCTCAATCATTCGATGGTGGAAGAGATAGCGAATAGATCATTCAATGGTCTTGTCTATCTTGAAGAACTTCATCTCGATCACAATCGATTGACTTCACTTTATGGATATGAGTTTGAATCGCTTCAATACTTGACCACACTGAATTTGAATCACAATCAACTTTCATTCATTGGAGAAAAAATATTCCAATCGTTACGATCACTACAACGGCTTCGTCTTGATCATAACCATCTCGCAACATTTGGTCAATGGTTCTCTTTGGATCTTTCCTCTAACTTTCCCCATCCCTACTCGAACAATCGGATGCTTCTAAGTCTCAGCAATAATCCTTGGTCATGTAAGTGTACTTCGATGGCCTCATTCTACGAGAACCTATGGCAACTTCAACAATATGTGACTTTAATCGATGATCAAGAGATTAAATGTACCAATGGAACGAATCTATTCGTTTTGCAGACAGCGACACATTTGATTGATCAATGTAATCTCACTCGACAATATATCACAATGATCAGCCAACATAGTAGACAATTTCCACCGATAATACCTTCGATTCAAATGCATAACAGTCCAATCACTGTTGCACCTCCTTCAATGTTCTCCACAGAGTCTCAACAAAACATTCAATATCCGCAGAGTGCCATTAATTTTGATTCAATCTATCATCAAATTCAGCAGAACACAAATCAACCTTCTCAAACGCCAAATTTTTCGAACGGTGATGAAGAGAATGATCCAGATTTGACCTATCAACCGATCGATATGCTTGGAGGATTGAAACCTTTATTTCCGTTAAATTCTTCAAAAAATCAAAGCCAAAAACGGCCTATGTCTTATTTTCCATCAAGTCCCTCATCATCTGCTTCATCATCGAGTTCGATAAGCTTCTCTAATTGGATCTACATAATAATAGCGCTCTCATCCATCATCATTCTGATCACTGCGATGTTTTTGATTATCAGAAACAAACAAGACATTCAACTTTGGTTCTACGGTCGCTACGGAATTCGTTTATTTGAATCTGGATTCTGTCTTGGACATAGTTACTCTGGTCCACACTCTGGATCTCGTTCAGTCTCAGGGTCTAGAAATCGACGTCGAAACTGTCGTAAAGGTCTAAATGATTCATATGTTCGTGATAGTGAGAAACTTTTCGATGCATTTGTGATCTATGCGAAACAAGATGAATCATTTGTCACTCAACAATTAGCAGCCGAATTAGAATGTGGCTATCCTCCTTATCGATTGTGCTTACGATATCGAGATCTACCAGCTCCAGCAAACACTGATACTTTGAGCAATGAATCTGGAACGATTTCTCTCAAAGATCATGGCTACGCTTTTGATGCTGTCACTCAGGCGATCGAGTGCAGCCGACGTACATTGGTGGTTATTTCAGAACAATTTCTTCAATCTGAGTGGTGTAAATTTGAATTGAAAGCTGCTCACCAAGAAACTTTAGTCTCTTGCAAAGCTCATCGATTGATTGTAGTTGTAGTTCCGCCTGGGATCGGTTCTACAATCACTCCAGGCACAAACAATCTAACTGGTTATAATCAATCCAAATTAGCCGAAATGCTTCTACAACGTTTAGATAATGAAACGAAAACTTGCGTTCGCGGTGTCTCTATTCTTACCTGGCAAGAACGAAGATTTTGGGAGAAACTTCGATTCTCGATGCCAGCATCATCAACGATAGGTACTAGTATCAATGGAAGCTCTTCCGGGGTGATCGGTCATTCAGCTTCAGGTGTTGTTGGTTTCAACAGTGGCTTAATTGATTGTTCGAATCGGTCACAGTTAGCTGGTAATCCAGTGGTTTGCGACAATAGCACGAAAGGTCGTGCTTCTACCGTGATTGTTACGAATTCTGGCTACCCAACTCTAGGTCCATCATCGTTATCATCATCATCTTCTCTAGCTAGAAGTAGTGTTCTTTATGATTTCGCCAACAATCAACCAATTTATTCTGGTCAAAATTCACAAACCTCTTCTCATCAACATTATTATCATCAAGCTCAATTGCCACCAAGCCAAAACAATCCAAGTACATTGTCGTTGCACAAGCTTGGTAAACAGCAGCTTTCTTCACTTCAGCAAACGGCTACAGCAAGAAATCCATTCAATTCGAAGCCATTGCCTCCGTTACCGAATCATTCTCTACCTCCATTACCATTATCATCAACTGGAATCTCAACTCCATCCTATGTTCTTGGATTGAATCGTAATCAAATGTCATCTGGAAGCAACAAAAACTCTAGCATAGATCCTCCTCCTACCTACAATCAATATGCGGAACAACAACAACAACAACAGCAACAGCAACAGCAGCAATCAATAATGGATCAATTGGGCTCAACACTGCCAAATTCCTCTCTCGTAGAGCAATCAAATGAAAGACAGATAGAATCGTCGTGGAGGATGTTGAATGATACGGTGACAAGCGCTAACGATCATCATCATTCACGTTCGATTCGTTCGGGACAATTTGCAATGTCACCATCGAATACATTTCGTCATCCACAACAGCCTCCACAATCAATCTCCTCTTACAACACAAATCGAATGCCATTATCAGAGCTTTAAGCTTAACAATCGGAACGGGAACGGAACGGGATCAATAGGACTAGAAACAGGAACAGAATAGAAATTTCAATCGAGAAAAATGTGAAGAGTGAAGAATTTCAATTGTAGCTAATCATTGCTCTGTATCTGATCACATCTCTGAAAATCTCGGAGAAATATGGAAAAAAAAGTTCAACTAATTCATTCCAAAAACTTTTCTCTCGATCCATCATCGACAATCGATCGAGATTCTGTGTTATAAAATTGTTGTTCAATTTGAATTTCATTGTATTTCCCTTCCCCTCTCTCTCTCTCTCTCTCTCTCTCTCTCTCTCTCTCTCGCTCTCCGTTTCATCTTCTTAACTATCTCTTTTACATTTGTATATTTGTAATCTATTTTTTTTTCTTGGATTTAAAAAAAAATTAGAAGAAAAAGAAAAAAAAAATAATAATTTCGCTCCATTCATTGCGTTCATCCTTATTGAATTGATTCGATACGTTGAATTGATTTGAAGAGGAAAAAAAAAATTGAAATAAATTTGAAATTCTTCAATCTCTTCAACTTCTTCCTTGCTTCTCTAGCCTATTTATATATTATTCTAATTATTAAAATTGTAAATTATAAATCTGTAATATCCTTTTTAATGTTGAAGATGATTAAATAAAAGAAAAAAAAAAACGAGAGACATTTTTTTTTTCTCCAAAAATAAACCAAATAATTTGTTTTCAAATTAGACAAAGAATTCAATTGGATTTGAAAAAAAAGTATATTTTTTTCAATAATAAAACCAAAAAAAAAAAAAAAACATAAGACAATTAAATTCTGCTCGAGGCGTTCTCGAGAGAGTTCTCAGTGATGATTTTCGATTGACAAAGTTCGTATGAGAAAGTGTTGAAGAATTAAAAGGAAAAAAATAAAATCGAAATAAAAATAAAAAGAGAGCTATTGATGAGCTTTGTAGAATCAAATTCTTTTTTTTTATTTTCATTCTTTTATTTTATTTTTTTTTTTTTTGAATCGAAGAATCTCATTGAATTTCGATTTCTGACATTTTGCAAAAAAAAATCGTCTCTTTTACTTCCTCTCTCTCTCTCTCTCTCCAAGCGAAAATATGATTCTAAATCGAATGTCTAATTCCATATCGCTCGATGTACAATCATTTGTCGATTGAAAGAAATTCGAAACAAATTTTAAAATCAAAAAAAAAAAAAAAAGCAATTTCTCGCATCAAATGTCATCGCGAATAAGTGGAATCCAAAATGAGATAGAGAGAGAGAGAGAGAGAGAGAGAGAGAGAGAGAGAGAGAGAGAGAAAGAAAAAATTGAAATTTGATCTGCTTCTATCGTCATTGAAATTCTATTAGAAGTGACGAAAAAGAAAAAATTGTTAAATTTTCCTAGAGAGTGAGAGAGAGAGAAATATTAAAAATTTCATTTCAAAATCCAATCCATAGGTTTTTTTTTCAATACCCGTAGGTTAATGTGGAAGTGTTTTCACAATCAAAATAGCAATTCCTTTATTTTTCTATCAAAGTTTGATTCATAGTGACCGAATCAATCTAGAAGCTTAGAGAGAGAGAGAGAGATTTTTTTTTTCGCGAAACACATTTGGATTGGCTTTTCGAAGAAGATTCGTTTTCGATATTTGAATCAAATTTTCTTCAAAAGATAACGACGACTACGACGACGAGAGAGAGAGAGAGAGAGAGAGATGTAGTTAGGCGTCCAATTTCGAAACATTTTTTAATGTAACAATCGTAGAGAATTGGATCCAAACAAACCGAAAAAGAAGCAAAAAAAAAAAAATAATAATAATATAATTAGATTCACAATGGAATCACATCGAACACTTCATTCTAATCACATTACCATTTCATTCGATGCGTTAGCAAAAATCATCATTCGATAGTGTATTCAAGCGAGTAGTAAATTAATTTAGAGCTTTAGAAAAATATCCACTCATTCAAACCGAAAAGAATCCAATAGAATCTATTTGGGAATGCCCTAAAGACTTCATTTGATGTTTCGAACGATTGCGACTGTAATTGCGATTCGATTTTCATTTCTAGATTAATTAGAGAGAGATTCCGAAGTGAATTTTTGTGCTCAAATTTTTCACATCAAAATAACTCGCAACGTTGCAATTGTTTCGTTCGATATCGTAAAATGACAACCTCAAACCAGATTGAAATTGTGGATTGAATTTTTTTATTATTATTTTTTTTTGCAAATTGCAAATTTACAATGCGATTAGTACGAGATCTAGTGGAAACAATCTTAAAAAATAAAGTTCTAAAATTTTTCAAAATTCTCTCTCTCTCTCTCTCTCTCTCTCTCTCTCTTTTCCTTCCTATAGATGGCACGATTGGTGGTGATGGTGAAGGATTTTATGAAATTCTACGAAAAAATTCTTTTTTTTTCCATCCCATTCAATTCAATCCCATTCAAACCATTGGCCTAGTTTGAACGCTAGATAGTTTCGTATGTAACCATTCAAGCGATACGATTCTCTACGCCATTAGCGCTCAATCGAGGAAGAATTTTTTTTCCAATGAATTTCATTTATTATATCATTGGATTCGGAATCTCTTCAAAAGCCAATAGATTTTTCTTCTCAGACCATCTTTCTGTGATGAATGGTCCAGAATCAACCTAAAAGCTTCTTCTCAAAAGTTCCGATTCAATTAGAAAGCGGATATAGGTTTTGTCAGTGTGTGTGTGTGTGTTTGCGTGTGGGAAGAATTCAAACTTAAATGAATCTTATCTAATTAAAATTATTCAATCTGAAATGAAAGAAATTGAATTAGCTCAACGATGAAGACGTCAGCAGTCAGCGAAACGGAAAGAAAAACTGGAGCCATAATTTTTTTTTATTTTTGATGCAGAAAAGCTCTTTATTGAAGGCAAAAAAAAAACTGTTGTGAGCTCTCGTTTCATTATGATATTAATTTTGTCCTTCTTCATTCTAGACGCCCTAGCACATCATACCAGATTGAATTTTTTTTTTCTTTATGCCGAGAGTTCATTTTCTTCTCTTGGTCTAAAACCTAACATATTTTATCTTCTTCCACCAAAAAAAAACTCTAATTTATTTCAAAAATCATTAGAGTTTTGATAGATAGATAGAAGACCTTCTCTCTCTCTCTCTTTCTCTCTCGCTCTCTTTTGGATCGAAAATTTTTTGCTGCTAATCGATTCGTTGATTCAGATTTGATTGATCAATCATTGATTGAGAGGTATCAAATTATATTGTGGGATAGAGAGAAAAGAGAGAGAGAGAGAGAGAGAGAGAGAGAGAGAGAGAGAGAGAGAGAGAGAGAGAGAGAGAGGGAGAGAAAAGAACATTCAAGCGAAATTTTAATTTGATTGAAACCTCAATCT
>CP080489.1:5217663-5232663 GCA_020844145.1 Sarcoptes scabiei | reverse complement strand
TTTTTTTCGTTTTTTTAGTTTCGTAATAAAAATCTCTATTTTTTCCCTTCTCTCACTTCTTAAATGAATAGAAACAAGGGGCTCTAATCAGACAATTGGAAGAAGAATTACGTATTGCCAATACACGTCATCCAGACAAAGATATTCAAGAGCATATGGATTCGTTGTACATCGAAAAAGAGCATATGTTCAAAGAGATCTATCTTCTTCGAGAGACCAACAAGGTAAGAATCTATTGTTGATTCTTAATTGATTCAATCCAATCATCCATCTTTCTCTCTCTCTCTCTTTCTCTACGATAGGAATTGGAATTAAGAATCGAAACACAAAAACAATCGCTTGCTGCTAGAGATGAAAGTATTAAAAAATTAATGGATATGATGCAAAGTAAAGGATATAGCTCGAAAATTATGGAAGAAGAGCGTATTGAATTCGAACGTTTGAGAACGAGAAATATCGAGCTAGAAACAAGACAAAAGCATCTCGAAAGTGTTTTAGAGATCAAAGAGAAAGAGATTCTAAAGGTAAATTTCTCTCAATCTCTTTGCTATGAAAAATATCGAATCAATTCAAATTCAATTTTTTTGAGTTTTTTTTTACAGAATCATGAGATGAAATTAGAACTTTCGAAACGTGATCAAGAGAATCTAGCGCTTGGGGCGAAGATGAAAACACTTGAAGAGCAGCATCATGATTATCAAAGACATATTGCTGTTTTGAAAGAATCTCTTCTAGCTAAAGAGGAACATTACAATATGTTACAAGCGGATGTAAGCGAAAGCAATTTGTTGAATTAATTTTTGTTTTTCAAATTTGAAGATTATTATCAGTTATTTTTAATCGATTTGATTTTTTTTTCTCTTTCATTCCCATATTTTTTTTCTTTCGTAAATTAAAAAATCAAAATATTAAAAACATTGAAAACACTGAAAACAAAAAGATCGAAGAGCTGAGATCTAGATTGGATGAGAAGAACAAAATGATCGATAAACGTTCGAATCAATCGTTATTGATGACATCGCAAGATCGTAATAAAATGAGCCAAGAGATTCAAGAGATGCGTGAACATATCGATATCAAAGATCGAAAAGTGAATGTTCTTCAAAGAAAGGTGAACATTTTGATTCTTAAATTATTTAAACTTATTTTTTTTTTCTCTCTCTCTCTCTCTCTCAATCAATTGTTCTCCTCTCTTGAAATAGATTGAAAATCTTGAAGAATTATTAAAAGAGAAAGATAATCAAATCGATATCTTTCGTGCAAGATTCAATGCGATTCAAGCACATAATTCTAGCTCGGAAGGAGCTTTGACCAGTTTAGAGGATGCCATCAGTGATAAAGATAAACAGATTTCGAATCTTCGAGATCAAAGAGATCGTGCGGAACAGGAAAGAAACGAAGAGAGAGATTTACATGAAAGACAGATTGCTGAGATCAAAATGAAATATCATTCAATCGAGAATAATCTAGAGAAATTACAGGTAAATTTTCTATTCTATCGTAATATCATTCTAATCTTGTTCAAATTGAAACTTCTTTGTTTTTGGAACGAAACAGATACGTTTGGAGAAAAGTTTAGCGGAAAAAGATCGTGTAGAGATTAAATTGGAAAATTCGCAATCAGATCTAGGCAAATGTAAAGCAGAATTAGATAAATTACAATCAGAATCATGGCGTATGCAAAACGAAATGGATCGATTGAAAAGCGAAAATTCTAGATTGATTCTAGAGAATGATCGTACTAGAGAATCGATGGGCCGAACAAAAGTTGAACAAACAGCAACAGTATCGGCGGCCAGTGTTTTGATGAGTGGACATCATGGATCTGGACAGATTCATTGGGAACGAGATGGATCACGAATCGATCGAGATTGGGAACGTGAAAGAGAGATGACTACCGATAGTAAAACAAGCGGATACTATTCTTCTGCATCGTTGAAATCTGCTGAAGAAATTGAACGATTAAATGAGAAATTGGAGAAAACTCAACAAGATTTACGAAGAGCGCAAGCTGAGCTTCGTATGAATCAATCTGATCAAGAGCAAGCTAGAGCAGAAATTGAGCAGCAACAAGAGAAACTTGAACGATCACAAGGAGAGATTTATCGTCTAAAAGCTAGATTAGAGAACGCGTTAAGTGAGAAAGAGAATCTTCAAGAAGAATACGAACGGATTCAATCGACAGTGAGCAGAGCTCAATTAGAGAAAGAGTCTGCGTTCCAAGATGCCGAGAAGTTGAGACAAGAAGGTGAAAGATATCAAGCGATGATGGTCAAAGAGCAAATGAAAACTGAGAAAGCGCAGCTAGCGTTGGACAAAGTTCAAGTGGATTTCGATCATCTGCATGAGAAATATGAGAAGATACAATCGGAGTTACGAAAAATTCAGCAAGAGAAAGAACGAAATCAATCGGAAATCATACAATTTCAGCAACAAATTCAACAGCATCGAGAACAAGCGCAACGATTTCAAATAGAACAAGAGAATGCAATGATGGAATTGGAGCAAGCGAAAGATCGTTTCGATCGACAGCAGCAACAAATTCGTAGCTATCAGAAAGACAAAGAGACTTTACAGAAAGAGATCGAGACAATGAAAGAGAGATTCGAGAATCAGCAACAACAGATGCAAAAATTCTCTCAAGAGAAAAAGAATCTACAGACAGAGATCGAGGTGTTACGAGAACGTTATGAGAAATCACAGAAATCTGTCGATAAATACAAATTCGATTATGAGCAACGTGATTCGGAAGCAAGATTGATTCGAGAGAAGATCGAGAAAATGTCTCTACAAATGGAGAAACTTTTAGAGGATAAAGAGTTTGTTAGAGTCGAGAATGAAGTGCTTTTGGAGAAAATCGATCGATCACAAGCGGATTTTGCTAAAATTCAAGCTAAAATGGATCAAAATCAAACCGAAATGGAGAGATTACAGATCGAGCTAGAGAAAGCACAATCGATTGCGACCAAAGCGAAAGAAGATCAGAAAAGAGCACAAGAAGAGTTCGAAGGTTTACAAGATATCTATGCGAGAACTAATTCACGTTTCATCAAATGCAAAGATTCAGAAGAGAAGCTTCGAACCGAATTGGAGAAAGCTTTGATGGATATTGAGGTGCTTCGAGAACGATACGAGAAGATGCAAAGTGATATTAGGCGATTACAAATCGAGAAGGATAAATATCAAACCGATTGTGATCGGATGGCGCACGAATTGGATCGTATTCATAATCAAAGAGCATCGTCAATGTCTACGCATGAGAAAGCGCAAGAAGAGATGCAACGATTGCATATCGAATTAGAGAAACTTTATGAGAAATCGGAGAAATCTTTGGCCGAATTGCGAAAAGTGCAAACAGAAAAAGAGAGAGTTATTATGGAGAAAGAATCGTTGCAAGCTGAATTAGAACGTGTTCAATCACAGGTACATAAAATTCAAAGTTCATCTGATAAAACCAATCTTGATCTTGAGAGGGTTCGAATCGAGATGGAGAGATATAAAGATCGATGCGAAAAACTTAATCTAGAGATGGAGAAATGCTCTTCGGAGAAGGAAAAATTTATGAAAGAATCACAACGATTACAGACCGAAATGGAACGATATCGTATGGATCGGGTCTCCGATCAACAATTAGAATCGCAAGCACAAGAGATCAAAACACTCTATGTGGAATTGGAGAAAGCTAGAGAACGTTATGAGAACGCTAGAGGAGAGCTACAACGGCTTCAAGAACTACGCCAACAGCATGAGCTAGATGTCGAAGCATTGAAACGAGAGCTAGAATCTTCAAGAGTTCGATTGGAACGAAACAAAAGCTCGGAGGAGAAACAGAAAGCGGAGATCGAGAAAGCTATGATTGAATTTGAAAAGATACGAGATAAAATGGAGCGTAATCAAATTGAATTACAAAAGATCACAAAAGAACGAGATCAATTATCGAATGAATTGAAACAATTGCAAACGAAAATGAAACAAATGCCTAGCACTACGATACCGACTACCGCCACAACAACATCTACAGTAACATCTTCATCGATGAATCAGACTAAGATTGCATTGGTCCGAGAGCCATCGATTCAATCAAAGAAGACATTGAGTATGCAACAATCGATTGGACCATCGCAAGCGAATCAGGCACCGATCGGTAGCGGTCCGCAAAGCTCAGAGCTTGTCCAGCAACAGCAGCAGCAGCAAGAAACTTCGCAAAAATTTTTATCAGAGATCTCTAAACTGAAACAGCATTTGACGAAAGCGGAAAGTGATCTACAGAAATCGCATCTCGAGAATCAAAGATTACGTATGGAGATTGAAAGTTTGAAACAAGATACTGGAGAATTGCAAACATTCATCGAACAACTTCAGCAAGCGTTGACGGATAAAGAGAAACAATTGCAGCAGACGATTGGAAAACATGGTCAATTAGGGGCGAATAGTTCCGCTCAACAGCAACAACAAAGATTGATCGAGCAACAACAAAAGATTCAGCAGCTACAGGATGAAATCAAACGAATGTTGAAGAAGCAAGAATATGGGGATTTAGAAATGAAAAAATGTCTAGATGAACGAGATCGGTTGCGTTACGAATTGGATGAATTATCCACGGTCTATGAGAAAGTTGTTAAATCGCAACAAGAACAATCGGCAGCATTGATGCAGCAAGCTGCACCATCGATGGTGGTGACCAAATCAGTGGCCACTCAGTATCAAGCAACTGCTGTAACCCAGCCCCCTTCGGTACAATTCTCTCAGGCCGCATCGCAAACAATAGCGCCGTTGAATGATCAAACAGAACAAATCATACAGAAACTGCAATCGGAATCGAATCGATTGCAAAAACAATTGAAACAATGTGAAGCGGAGAATAAAGATTTGCAAACGAAGCTCGAGAAATCTTTGTCTGCGATCGCTAAACTTCAAGAGCAATTGAAAACAGCTAAACAGCAGCAGCAGCAGCAGCAGCAGCAGCAACAACAACAACAACAACAACAACAACAGCAGCAAGGATCACAACAAGCGATTTCGGCGGCCACAGCTCAACAACATCAACAACAGCTTGAAGCTGTACAGAAATTGAATGAAGAATTAAAGAATCATATTCAACAATTACAGAAGCAACAAACGACTAATCCACAGCAGCAGCAAAAACTAACCGAAGAGGTTAATCGATTGCGAGCGGAACTAGAACGACAGAGATCGGAGAATAAAAAATGGACTCAAGAAGCTGAACAACTTCGAAAACAGCTAGAACAATCACAAAACGAGAAGAAAGGATTCGATTTGGAACGTGAACGATTCCAAGATCAATTAGAGAAACTTTTGAATGAGCTAGGACAACGAGAGGTACTACTAGCTACTATCATATTGTTTGATTGATTCGAAATCTATCGATATTTATTTATTGATTTTTTTTTGATTATTTATTTCGACTTCTACACTTCTTGATGAGCAGAAAGAGATACAAGAACTAAAACAGAATGCTGGACAAACAAAAGTTAAACTTCAACAGCAACAACAACAACAACAGCAATCAATCAATCAAGCGCAAACAGATTTGGATGCGGTAAAGAAACAATTAGAGGAGCAACGAAAAATTCTTGGCGAACGTGAAGCGCAATTGAGAAAGAAACAAACCGATGTTGAGCAATTAGAACAGCAGCTTAAACAGGCGATCAAACAAGCTAATGATGTTGAATCAGCTCAAAAGATCAAAGCCGAGAATAAATCTAGCACGGAATCGAATGATGAAGAGAATGAGCGTAACAAAACGCTCATCAAACAACAAATGGCTGAGATCGATAAGTTGAAGAAAAAATGTGCCGATCTAGAGAAAGAGAAACAAGTGCTGGAACGAGAATTGAAGAAGAGTCGCGATGAAGCGAAATCGATCCAAAATGAATTGGAAAGAATCTTGAAAATAATGTCCACCACTGAGGAGGAGAAATTTGCATTGAATAAGCAGATTCAAGATTTGCAACAGTAAGTGTTGAAATTTTTCGAATTTTTTTAATGATCTAATTTATCTTTTCGAAATCTAAGCCAACTCAAATCGAATAGTGCAGCTTTAGCATCGATGAAGCAGCAACAGCAACAATCAACAGCTAAATCTGGTCCATCGAAAACTGCCGCCCCGCAACAGTCTCAACAATCACAGCAGCAACAACAACAACAACAGCAGACCAAAGATGCTAAAGCACCAACGATCCAAACAGCTCAGCAACAATCCAAACCGATAATTCAATCTTCGCAGCAGCAAAAAATTCAAAGTTCTGCGAGTAAAAATGAAGGACAATCAATGAAAACAACAATACCTCAGCAAAAATCTACTCCGACAAGTGGGCCATCTTCTAGGCCTCAACAACCTGGGTCACAATCAATGCAAGGTCCGTCTGGTGAACAATCTCAGCAAATGACAGGTCCAAGACCGTCAGCGCCGATTGGAGGGCCTACTCCACAACAATCAAGCCCAAGAGGTCCAACGCCAAGACCAGCACAGCCTAAACAGCAACCACAACAGAGTGTAAGCAAATCATTTAGCAATTGATCAAATTCTTTATTGATTTGATTATTCATTAACAGGCAACTTCCGGTGCAGCAAGTTTCTTTTCTAACTTCTTTTAATTCAAAATGTTTGTCATCGTATACAATCCTAAAATCATTCGATTCGTTCGATAAAAATTGTCCATCTGGAAGCCATCGATTTCTCCAATCGCATACTAATCGATGCTGAATCGATTGATGAATAAATAATTTAAACTTTGTTTAGATTTTAGTTTCCGCTATGAATTTGATTCTATGGTCTAGTTACGTTTTTTTTTGATTGTTTATCTGTTTGTTCATTCCAAATAGATGTGATTCGAGAAGTGAACACGATTGATTATACACATTTTCTTTGTTTCGATTAATAGTTTTCATTCATTTTAATTAGTTCAATTCACATCTCTAATTAGTTGATGTTAAACAAAAAAGCAATTTATGTATGAATTTATTTATTTTGGGCTGTTTCAAAAGAAAAAAAAACGCCTACAACTCATCAAAGCTAAAGCTTGAGATACATTGACATTCCCGACACAAACAAACTTCCCATTTTATCGATTTACTTTGTTTGTAAACGTTTCGATAGCATTGAGAATAATTTGTACCATAGTACCCTATGATTCTCTCTCTCTCTTTCTCTCTCCCTCCCTCTGTCTCATTCATTTCTTCGTGAAATTCTTCTTTGATCCTTCTCTCTCTCTCTCTCTCTCTCTCTCTCTCTCACTTTTTTTCTTAATCAATCAATGGTAAAATTGATTTACGATCTCTCCTTCAAAAGTGTTCATTCTCATCAATAGAGATTCGATTCTCTCTCTCTCTTTTGGCCATTGATAATTCTCATTTTCTTTATAAATTTTCAAATTCAAATTTCTTCTTCAATCTTTTTCTGTTTTCTTTTTTCCCCCCCTGTTCTATGTTTTTTTTTCGAGATTTGAGTTTGAAGATCGATTCCAATTTTTTGCATCATTTTTTCCATTCCAATCGGATTGATCGAGCTCTCTCTCTCTCTCTCTCTCACTCTATTTGATGAAGACTGAAAATCTTCTCTTTGTGTTCCATCCTATTCGAATCAATCATCGAACCATCTCCATCAACTAAATCATCAACTCTTTTCGTTTGATAGCTTAATTATAATTATTACTATTATAATAATAATAATAATTATTATTATTATTATCGATTCAATCATTACTGTTTTTTTTCTTCATCATTTTTTGATGTCTTTGAATGTTTTCAAATGTTGTCATCGTTTCCGTTCCGAATCCAATCAAAGAGAGAAAGAGAGAGAGAGAGAGAGAGAGAGAGAGAGAGAGAGAGAAAGAAATAGATTCGAATACAGATTGAGAGATTCCAGAATGATTTGTTAAATTTCAAAATCAATTTCTCTCGATTGACACTTGTGTTTTGATTGTTTCAATTTCTCTCCAATTCTCTCTCTCTCTCTCTCTCTCTCTCTCTCTCTCTCTCTCTCTCCCTTGTTCGTTAATAATATGATTTCTTTTCACTTGTAACCTTTGATCGAGATTGATTGAAATTGTTTGATTGTAACAGATCACACTCTTCGATTTTAATTATTTTATTCGATCGACAATTAAAGCTTTGATCTTTAGAGCAAAAAAAAAAAATTAAAATGAATATTTATTGAGATAATCTTTTTTCCTCCGACCCCTCTCCCTTCTCCATCGATCCGATGAGATGAATCTAAAAACGAAATAGTTATTCTTCACAACAATCAATTATTATTCGACGCTGAACGAAGTGCTGAATGTCAAAAACAAAAAAAAAAAACAAAAAAAAAACGATGAACAAAACAACAACACCGAATATTATTGATTGTTTTGGATTGCTTCAAAAAAATAATTAAAAACAAACAAACAAACAAAAATCAAAATCTTTCCAAATTGGTTTTGATTTTTTTCTTTTCTCTTGTCTTGTTGTTTTGTCAAATAATTTGTTAGCAAATAATTTATTGTCCAAATAAAATTCGATTTGATCTAGTTTCTCTCTCTCTCTCTCTCTCTTTTCTCTAGATTACAATGCATAGCTTCCAAAACCTAGTATTTCCACCTTCCCCTGCTCCCCTTTGCTTCGATTTCCGTTTTGAGATTAGTTATGAGTTAGTTAGTATTTTCCATTCTTTTTTTTTTTTTTTTAATCAATCCAATCAGAAAGCTATTTGGCATTCTGAAATTTTTTCACCAACAATGATTTATTCTTTATTCCAAACGAAACGTTTCATTGAGAAAGTACATTCAAATCTATGATATAAAGAATGATTCATTTTCTTCAAAACTATCCAAAAATAATTTTATTCTTGAAATTATTTTTATTTTTTACTCTTAGTTTTAATTCAATCATCGATGCCGATAATTATCTTAAGCAACAAAATTTTAGTGAAACAAATTTCTCCACACAAGAATCTCATCGATCTCGTAGTGATCTATCGAATGATTCTGAAAGTTTTGTTTCGAATTTTTTTCTATTCGATTCATTTCATAAGGATTGTTTCGAAAACTTTTTTGTTTTTGTTTTTTTTTTAGTTTAAAAATTTGATTGAGAGATTTAAAAAACAAAACAAAACAAAAACATTAAACTTTGTTTCTTTTTTTCTTCAGAATTGAATGAATTGAAACGAAAACTTTTCGCCCAATACGATCGTATGGCCAGACCAGTTTTGAATCTAACCAGACCGATCAATGTTCAAATGTTTATTCGTTTGCTATATTTTCGTCTGGATTTCGAGAAAGATTCGTTCGAATTCAATGCAATTTTTCGATTTCAATGGATCGATGAATTTCTACAATGGAATCCATCCGAATTCAATCAAATCGAACGATTCAATATTGGATTGGAGAAAGTGTTCACACCAGATATTGTTCTTTTCAATTCGATCGATCAAAATAATCTCTTAAAACGATATAATCAAACTGAGCTAACAATCACATCGGATGGGTTTGTGATTTGGAGACCGATTGTCAAATTACGATCAATTTGTAATCTCAATCTATCCGATTGGCCAAATGATCGACAACAATGTTCGCTTATTTTTCTTTCGTGGTCGTATCCTGGTGATGCTCTTGCGTTATACATTGCTTGTAGGTTGGAAAAAAATTGAAAAAAAAAGATATTTTCTCTATTTTGGATTCATTTTTTTCTTTATTCGAACTCTTTCGATCGAAGCAAATCATATCGAATTGGATGCTCTGGAAAGTAATGGAAATCAATGGAGAGTGCTACGAACGGATTGTGTTACGGAGATTTTCATTCCAGATTGCTGTCCAGAGCTTTTCATTCCTCAAGTTCGATTCACGATCGAGATGATCCGAAAGAAGAGCTTAGAAATCTATCTCATTCATTTGCCAATTCTTTGTTCGATTTTATTCAATCTCTTCTCGATCACACTCGATCCGTATCGAAACAGATACGTTCGATTCTTTTTGAATCGAATCGCATTCATTGTTCTTTTGATTATCTTACTCTATCTAATGAATCGTTTTGGTGAGGCTACTTTTGCTAGGACAAATTTAGGTTGGAACTTTTGGAGAATCGAATCGAATCGATTCGAAAGCTAACCCCCCTCTCCCCGATATCCGACTTCTTTCTAATCAATTTTTTTCTCTATTTTCTCTCTCTCTCTCTCTCTCTCTGTTCGTTCGTTTTCTGACCATTGACTAAAGCTAAAATTTTAGCACTGCTTTTGATCAATGTTTCCGGTCAAATTATTTGGTCTTCGATCGCGAACGCATTAATCCAATCTGAATCATCGAGAACTGTAGAATTTTTGATGGGACATCTATCGGCAAAATTTAGAGATTTTATCGCGAATCGAATCCTTACGGATCCGTTGAAGGAAATTTGTAACAAAAATAATTATCTTTTTGTTTCGTTGATCGATTACTCTCTATTGATTGTTTTATTTCCAATCTATGGCATAATTGTTGCAATTTTCTTTCTAACCTAATCAAATTTTTGCGAATTTTTCATAGGCGAAATTCCAACCAAAAATAAAAAAAAACGAATTGCAAATCAAATATCTTCAATCGTTGGAATAAAATCTAGATTTTCAATTTTCCATTCTCTTTTTAACATCGCATTCAAACATCGTCTACCCATTCGATCTCTTCTTTCAATGTAACATCTTATTGAGAAGACCAAAAAAAAAAAAAAAAAAAAAAGTAGTGTCAATTTCTACGATAATTCCATTCTCTGAGATTTGGAACCCTTCTCCCCTTCTCTCTCTCTCTCTCTCTCTCTCTCTCTCTCTCTCTCTCTCTGAGTTCGTTTTTTTTCATTGAAAATAGAAAAAAAAAATTCACAACTAGGTCAGTGGGAGAGAAATTTTTTTTGCGCTTGCGATTTGAAATCCCGAAAAAATTTGAGCCGGTCCAAATTTGTAGTGTGAACAGGCACACACAACACACACACACACACACACACACACACACTTCGAATACTCCGTTGCCATCTTGGAGTTTATTAGTCGATTTTATTCAGCACAAGTTCGGTGCTTCAATTCGATACGATTCGATCTTTCGGATCAGGAAAAAAATTATTTGTCCATCGAATTCGAATTCTCTCCTCTACTTATCTTTCGATAATTTTTGCTACTACAATTTTTTTTTCTTCTTTGACTTTGAGATCAAAGATTCGTTCCAATATTACGATATTCTCCTATACAACTGCTACCTTTGGAAAACCTTTTCCAGACGAAATTGTTCTAGGCCCATTGTTCGGGTGTATTGAGCGCTTGTTCGGGTTCTCTTTTGAAGCGAAATAAAATTGAAGAGTAGCAAATCAATGTCTCCGTTTTTTTTCTTGTTGGATCTCATAACTACTAATAATTGAATCATAAGACCGAATCGATTCGAATCTAACTGAAACATTCATCGATTCGGGAACGAATTTGTTGGAAGAAAAAACAAATAAGCGATGACAGCGGAATTCAAAATCCGAACTAGAATCGAACCTAGCCGAATCGAATCACAGTGAATCGAATGAATCATTTCAGATTCTCATTCTATAATAGTAGCTATATAGCTATTTCAAGCACAAAAAAAGATTCAACTTTGAATAGCGGGAGTGGGGTTGTGAAACAATAGAAGCTAGCCGACCATCGTTCAAAGAATCGATGATGGAGATGAATGTTTGCTTCCAGTTTCAGAATTCGAGATATTATCCACAAAAAGATAAAGAGTCTAGGAATAGAGAGAGAGAGAGAGAGAGAGAGAGAGAGAGATAGAAAGAATCCTAGATATATAACTTTGCTTATAACCAGTCTAAGCTTTTTGAATGGGTTAGTTTTCGAAGAAAAAAAAAATTCTTTCACTTTTTTTCTCTCTCTCTCTCTCTCACTCTCTCTCTCTCTCTTCATTCATTTATACTCCGATTGACGGAAAAAAACTATAAAATCGATTTGAGGAGAAAAAAAAACAACAAAAACAATCAACAAAAAAAAAGGAGAATCAATCAGTCATTTTCTCTCTCTCTCTCTCTCTCTCTCTCTCTCTCTCTCTCTCTCTCTCCATTGGATTCCAAATATGCCATTCAAAGGGGCGATTCAATTGTTCTCGATGTGATCTTCTTCTTCTTCTTCTTCTTCGTCTTCGTCTTCTTCTCTCTCTCTCTCTCTCTCTTTTGCTTTTTGGATAGAGATCCAAGAAATGTTCGAATGATTTCTCAATGACGCATTCCTCTCGAAACTATTCCAGTATCGAGCTAGTTTGAAGTGTTTGGATTGTTTGCAATCTCTCTGTCTCTCTCTCTCTCTCTCTCTCTCTTTCTTTGTTCTTGATGAATCAATCTTCTCAATCAGAAGCTATCTCAGTGTAATAGAGCACGTTTTTTTTTCATCACCGATGAATTCAGCATCGAGATTTGATTGATCACATACACCGACATACACACATACAAACCTAAACACACACACACACAGAGACACACACCTTCCAATTGATTTGGTCGATTTGGAATTTGATAAAAAAAAGAATATCATCCATATCATGGAATCTCATCCACCACAAACATTCATGAATCCATCGGCCACAATGAATTCTCAACAACGATCACCACTGCCGGATGCCATCGATCCTTACAATACCAGAGTGATAAAAGAGCCTCGAGGAATGATCCGTCTCATACAATTGGTTTGAATTTGATTTGAAGATGATCTTGAGATTGTTTCACTTTCTTTTCGATCCAATCGAAGATCGAAAAGAATTGATTTTATTTTCTCTCTCTCTCTCTCTCTCTCTCTCTCTCTTTTTGATCTTAAATTATTTTTTTTCATTATTAGTATTATTATTAGGAGTATTAATTTGATTAATAATTTCTTTCTATTCTTATTTCTTTTCTATTTTTTGCTAGGTGTTCGCTGTGCTAGCATTTAGTATAACATCATCGTTCGATACTGAAACATCTTTTACGATTTCGTGCTACAAAAACACCAAAGATGCTTCCAATAGAGTTTTGTATCAAAAGAAATCAACCTATCAAGTCGAGTATCCGTTCGATATGAGTGCAACCAAATTGACCTATCTGGAAAGCTGTGTTGGTAATTCGGAAGAGATGAAAGATAAGTTTCTCAATATCGATTTCTCTTCATCGGCCAAATTTTTCGTCACCACCGGTGTCTTCTCTTTTATCTATACGATTTGTTGTCTCTATGTTTACATCAAACTTTGGCATCTGTATGAGACTAATCCATTCTTTCCAGTGGTCGATCTGGCTATCACCACAGTGTTCAGCATTTTTTGGCTCGCCGGAGCATCAGCGTGGGCGATCAATGTTTCTGATCTGAAACACTACACTGGGCCACGATATTTGATCCAACAATTAGATCATTGCAATAAAACACTGAGTGAAATCGAATATGATTGTTTCTCGGAATCTCCGGGCAAATGGTCTCCATTGTATATCTCATTGGTCAGTTTCTAACATCGAATTTCACTGCGATATTAGAAATTTTCTCACCTTTTTTTTCATTTATTTCATTCTCTTTCTCTTCATCAGATATTTGGTTTTGCCAATCTTTTTATCTGGTCTGCTTCCATTTGGTTCGTGTATAAGGAGACACATTTTCATCGGCCTAGCACGAATTCGATGATGATGGCACCGGGAACGGGTGTAACATCGGCACCGCAAACAATGGATCAAACAATGATGTCCGGACAAATAGCCTCGAGCTCAATGTATACGAATGTTGATGGAACAGCGCAAAGCGGCTTAACTGATTTAAAAACGAATATGAATCAATTTGGAGCTGGCGGAACATATTGAATCGAAGAGAGGCTCGAGTTAGACAATGAAAAAAAATGTGTGAAAACTTTTCAAAATGAAACCATATCTTTCTCTCTCTCTCTCTCTCTCATCAAAAAGATCAATTTCATAGAAGAGAAACCAGAAAAAAAATCGAATTCGATTGAAAGCGAAGAAATGGATTTTTTTCTTCTCAATTTACCAGTATAAAGATCTCTCTCTCTCTCTCTTTGGTTTTTTTTTCTCATCAAATTTATCATTGGAATTTTTTTTCCGATTCCCAAACTTCCAAAACAGATCAAATTATTTCATTTTGATTGCGTGTATGTGTGATGTTCGATTCTCTCTCTCTCTCTCTCTCTCTCTCTCTCTTACTATACACTCCATTTTATCATCACTCAGATTTAATTATTAATTATTTCGATCCCAAATTATTCCAATCTCAATCTCATCTCATTGATAATCAGATTCGAAAATTGTAATTATATCTTCACTAATCTCATTATGATTCGGTCCATATTATTGTTGTATCAGTTTTTTTTGTTTGTTTGTTTGTTTCTCTAAGAATACATCAATTTAGTTTTTCTTTTTTTTTTTTCTCTATTAAATCGTCTTTATTGAGCATTGAAAATTATGAGCATATCTAAGATACAAATTTATTCATCGCAGATTTCAAAAAATGATTTGATTTAGTCGAAGCAATGTTTGCAATAATTTCGTTTTACTATCAATTAATTCAGTATCGAAATCAAAACAACTTTGTTCTATGCCTTTTGTTGAACGCAGACCAAGTGATGAGATTGAAATTAATAAAGAAAAAAAATAATAATAATAAAAGACTATTTAATCGTTTATGAACTTTCTATGCTACTATTTGAGTTTGAGTTATTTATAGCAAAGCTAAAAGTGCAATTTATAATTCTAACCTTGGGACCTAGAAAGTTTTCCCTAAGATAATGTTTTCTAGTGACGAAAATTTAAACTATCGCTCGCTTACATCTAAAGATCTTCACTAGATGGCTGCTCTGTCGTCAATTTTGTATTGCTTAAAGTCAAATTCGACAATTATTGTCCAGGGAAACCTAACCTAGCCTCATCTTACTTTACTCATTAGCTGACCGAACGGTTTGGTCCTAACTTCGAAAGCTCGGCCTAACCAAAAAAAAAACCAACTGATAGATCTTTTGTTCACCATTGAAATTTGAGAATTTA
>CP080489.1:5187663-5212663 GCA_020844145.1 Sarcoptes scabiei | reverse complement strand
TTGCTTTTTTTTTTATTTTAATGAGAATTTCTCTCTCTCTCTCTCTCTCTCTCTCTCTCTCTCTCTCTCTCTCTTTATGAATTTTTTCCATAATAAAAAAAGACAGAGTGAATAAAATTGATGGAAATAGGAAATGAATTACAACAATCTCTTTTCGTCTTCATTTCTTTTCTTTTAGTCCTTTTGATTGAGAGCCATTTTTTTTAATTTGAATTTTTTTTTTTTTTTTTTTTTGAAAAAAAACCTATAGAAAGGAAGAGAGAGAGAGAGAGAGAGAGAGAGAGAGAGAGAAATAGAATCGAAATCAATTTGATTGAAGTGGACAAACATAAACAAAACCTTATTGATTTATATTCTATCAATTTGCATTCGATTTTTTTCGATGTCTTTTTTTTTTTTTTTTATTTATCTCTTTCATTCGGAGCATAAATAGTATGGCCAATGATTTGGTAATAGAATTTTAAACGTAGCTTCGAACACTTTTGAATGCTCGAATTTCCGAATGCCAGCGAAAAATTTGAACCAAACCTCAACAGTTTGTTGATATTGAATTTGAATTAAGTAATTATCTTTTGATCATTCGAAAACAACAAAAACAAATGAGAGAGTGGAATAGAAAGAGAGAGAGAGAGAGAGAGAGAGAGAGAGAGAGAGAAGAGGTGAAACACGGAAACAATGGAAAGAATTGTTTTTTTTTTTTTCATTCAAATCGTAACGAATTAGAATTTGCTTTTCTCTATTCAAAAAACTTTAGAATAGCTAACAAAAGACTAGGTAAGATAAGGTTGATGATTTTGTTCGAAATTTGATTTTGTTTCAAAATCATTCCTCATTGAAAAACAAGATAGGTTCGAGAGTATTGAAGAGATAAATAGAAATGGAACATTTTAAGCTCTGTATCAAACACAGAGAGAGAGAGAGAGAGAGAGAGAGAGAGAGAGAGAAATTGGTGAAACACTCGTAAAATAGAAAAAAAGAACTGGAACCAAATTCTCCATTACCATCTAAATTGAAATTTCCAAATCGATAACTCGATAATCATTTTGGAGTCGAGACAAAAAAAGAGAAAAGAAAAAACGAGAGTGAAAAAAGTGGTGAAAAAGGCAAAAAAAAAAAAAAGATTCGAGAGCTTTTCGAAGATCCAAAGTTTTCTTCCTCCGTCAACCGACTCTACTTGATAGGGTAAAGAACGATCTCGCCAAGGTAAACAACAATCGTACAGAGATAGAGAGAGAGAGAGAGAGAGAGAGAGAGAGAGAGACACACACATCACATCGATAGGTGGATGGGAATTAAATCAATGCGCTTTAACAAAAACGAATGAATTCGAAACGAGAGGGCAAAAAGAGAATTGTCTCTCTCTCTCTCTCTCTCTCTCTCCCCATCTACCTCTTTGTGTTGGTCATCTATTTAATGAAAGTAATGTTTGTTTGTTCTCGATGTAATATGTGTGTGTTCGATGAGATGAATTAGTGTTTGGATAGGTTTTTTTTTTCTCTCGTTTCCACCGAACAACGACAACACCAAGGTCTAGAGTGGAAAAGAAATAGAAAAAAAAGATGCAAACCTAATAGGAAAACAAAGAGAGAGAGAGAGAGAGAGAGAGAACCTAACCTAACAAAATGAAGACAAAGAAATCAAACTAGAATGACTGATTGGAGACGAAATGAGAAGAAGAAACAAGAGCAAAGAGAGAGAGAGAGAGAGAGATAAAGTAAGAAAAAACCGATGAAGAAAGAAGTTCTATTCTTGTCAGAATGGTGGTGGATCGAAACTTTCACAACATCTTTCTCTCTCTCTCTCTCTCTCTCTCTCTCTCTCTCTTTTTTTTTTTTTCGTTGTTCCTAAGGTTTATTTTTCTTAGTTTTCATTCTCTCTTCACCTCTATTCGTTTCGTTTCGTTTCGCTCCGATTCTTGAAACACATGCAAGAATCGAAAACAAAAACAAAAACAACGAAATTGAAAATTAATGAAAAAAAAACTGTTATAGAGAGAGAGAGAGAGAGAGAGAGAGAGAGAGAGAGAGAGAGAGAGAGGAAAAAACATTGTGTAATTTGTAGAAAAAAAAATGAATGGCACAAATCTAAATTAAAATCGATGATGATAGCTTTTGTTTTTGTTTCGAAAAGAGATTCTGTTCTTTTCTTTCTCTCTCAATTCCATCGTATGGTTGAATCAAAAAAAAAAAAAAAAAAAGAAATTAACAGAAAGATGGGGAAAAGAAAGAAGAGACGAGAGAGAAAAAAAAAACAAAACAAATTTTAGAAATACCAAAAAAAAAATGGCACAAAAAAAATATTTTTTTTTTTTTTGATAGTTTATTATTGGGTTCGCGAACCCAAAAACAACAACCAAACGGGAGAGAGAAGGAGGAAGGGGGAACTTAGTTTTGATACATTTTTTTTTTTTTTTTTTGGTAACGAAAAGAATCGAAAACAAACGGAAACGATGTTTGTGAACAAAATCAAAATTCAAATTCTTTTTTTTTATTGGCGCAAGTTTTTTTTTCTTTCGCTAAGAGTTTTGAATTGTTTGCGTGTCTTATTATTTCCGCTCTCTCTCTCTCTCTCTCTCTCTCTTGATGCGTTTCTTGTGAATGAATGAATTCTTGAATCTTTTCGAGGTGTCAATCGACTAATGATTATGGATCAAAATTTTCTCTTTTTTTTCTTCTGAAGAGTTTTAAATTTTGTTTTGCTCTCTCTCTCTCTCTCTCTCTCTCTCTCTCTCTCTCTCTCTCTCTCTCTCTCTCTCTCTCTCTCTCTCTCTCTCTCTCTCTCTCTCTCTCTCTCTCTCTCTCTCTCTCTCTCTCTCTCTCTCTCTCTCTCTCTCTCTCTCTCTCTCTCTTTATTTCTTGCTTTTCTGTGTGATTTACACAAAATCATTTTTATGAGAAACAATAATAATAGCGATAAAAAAAACCAACGAGAGGACGAGAGAAGAACCGAAAACGGAAGAAAGAGAGAGAGAGAGAGAGAGAGAGAGAGAGAAAAATTAAATTACGGTCAAAACAATCTAAAAATGAATATACAAATGAATGCATCGATGTGTTAGGTTAGGTTTCGATGCTTGTTGTTCTACTTCTTCTTGAAGAGAGAGAGAGAGAGAGAGAGAGAGAAAGAGAGAGAAAAAAAGAAGAAAACTCAAAGTAAAGTGAAAAGAATTAAATGTCAATTCTTGGTACGTCTCGATTGGGTCTAGATTGCCAAATACCAAAGCAAAAAATATGTATGCAAGTGTTCTTATTTATTTATTTATTTATTTATTTATTTAGGTTGTCTTGGTAGTTTTGGTTGTTTTTCTTCACTGTCGAAAGATTCTACCCACACTTCAAAATTCCATCTCTCTCAGATTTTCTCTCTTTCTCTCTCTCTCTCTCTCTCTCTCTCTCTCTCTCTCTCTCTCTCTCGTTCCACGATAAATGTTTGTTCTATTTGGTTTCAAAAAAAAAAAAAAAAACGAAAAAAAAAAACAAATCCATTATCTTCGAAAGTGATGGTTTGAAATGTCATTATGATTACGATTGGATATTTTAGCTGCTATTTTTATTATTATTATTACTATTATTATTATTATTATTTTCACAATTATTATTATTATTATTATTATTATTTTGACATTATTCATCATTCTTGGATATTATTCTTGGTCTATTTCGCTCTCTCTCTCCGCTCTCTCTCTCTTTGCTCTCTCTGCTCTCTCTCTTTTTCTTTGAATGTGCCCCGGTAATCATTATGAATAATATTATCATTATGTTCTGTTCTATCTTTTTCTTTTTTTTTTTTTTGTCTTGGCTTTTTGGTTCCACTTTTTTTTTTTTTTTACTTTCTATCGGTATTTTTTTTTTTCTTCCGATGCTAGATTTTTTCTTTCCATTCTGTGTACACTTTTTCTTGATAATCGTTTTCGATGGGACCAAGCAAGAAAAAAGAAAATAAAGAATTCAAGTGGAGAGAGAGAGAGAGAGAGAGAGAGAGAGAGAGAGAGAGAGAGAGAGAGTGAAACTCGAGAAAATTTGATCGAGAGCACGTCTCAAAGCATTATGTTCGGTTGAACGAGAACGAATGGAATAGCGAGAAAAAAGAAATTTAATTTCGAGCAGCATTCGAGAACCAAGATGGCGAGAAAAAAAAAATTCGTTAGCTCTTAACTTTGATCAGAAATCGCAAAAAAAAACTCCTGAAAAACAATCCACCATCTATGTCATAGTGATTATGTTCTTATGAATTTACTTTGTTCCTCCAAAAAAAAAAAAATTGAAACTATTCCCTATAACAATCAAGTTCAACCAAGACCTTACCGATGATCTTATACACCTAGATTTTGATCTCCAACCTAGACGGATCCAAATTTTTCTACTTCTTCTCAATTTGAAACAAATTAATCATCGAGAAAAAAATTGATTGATTAAGAAATGGGATCGAATGGAAGAGGGATGACAAACTTTCAGCCTAAGAGAACAGAGAGAGAGAGAGAGAGAGAAATGATCCAATGCAATCATGAGACTAGGGGTTTCGAATTTCGAATATTACTTCATTGAACTCGAACATTCGAGCATCAAATTTCTTCAAGTTTATAAAGTTTTAGATTTTTTTTTTTTCGTTTGTTCGTTTTGGGGTGGGGTGGGGAGAGAGAAACATTGATCAGATTCAATGATTCGAAGAGATTCGAAAACTTTTTCCCCCTCCACCTCCATCTAACAATGTTTCAATTTGAACTCGATTTCGCAATCTCTTTGGCGCCACAGAACCCTATCGAATGGTGATAAAAGTTTTCGTTTTATACAATCATAGAGATGGTGAATGGCGACAACACAATTAACTCAATGAAGAAAAGAGATTGGTGGATGGCGACAAGCGCAAATCGAATCCAAGAAAAAAAGAGAAAAAATTCAAAATGGCAACAAAGATTGGTAGCTGATGGGAGAAGAAATTCTTCTAGATCTCCTATCTCTCTCTCTCTCTTCTCTATGGCGGCATTTTAGATAATTCAATTTTTTTTTTCATTCTCTCTGGCTATCGAAATAGCGAAACGAACGAATATTTTCCATATAGATTGAATCGATTCTATTCGATTTGATTTGGATTCGAATTAGTTTTTTCGCTCTCTTTCTCTCTCTCTCTCTCTCTTGCTTGACCATCCTCACCATTCAAATCATCATCTTTTTCGAATCATCATCTCTTCTTCTTACACTCTTGTCCATAACGCACACCAACACACACACACACACACACACACATTGGACAGCGATAGAAATGTGAAAATTGTAATGAATAATCAGTGAAGGAATGAGAGGAAAAAAAATTACCAAATCGAAAATTGCAACAACAACAATAATAATAATAATAATAATAATAATAATAATAATAATATTAATAGAAATAATCATATTTCTATTCGCTAGCTAGCTCAAATCAAATTTATTCGCAATCTATTTTCTTTTGCTTCCCTTTGGTTGCAATTTTTTTTTTCTTCTTTTTCTTCTCATTCATTCACTCATTCATTCATTCACTCATTGAATGACTGTTTCGATGTGCCGAAAAAAGAAAGAATAAGCAAAACGAAATCTCAATCGAAAGATGAACAGTGGTTCTAGTGCATAGGACATCTAATTTGGTCACGAGAGTGCAAGTGATAGAGAGAGAGAGAGAGAGAGAGAGAGAGAGAGAGCGAGATAGAGAGAGAGAGAGAGAGAGATCAAAGAAATTTGAAGTGAATTTTCCAAATTCCAAAAACTGACGATTCTGACCACAATTCTAATCTAGATTCTAGATTCTACATTCTAGAATCATAAAAATTATTATCGTCGACTATTATTATTTGCTACTATTATTACTATTTGTATTATTATTATTATTATTATTATCCTTGTCGTTGTTGATTTTTTTTTATTATTATCATTCACTGATTATTAGCATCACAACCTCAACCTAGTACTGTGATTTCGAGACGGATTTGATCGAGAAATCTTTTTTTCGTTTTGCCTTGAGACTATTTTTTTTTTGTAATATTCGATCGAAAATTGTAGATGGGCAAAATTTTTTTTTTTCAAATTGAGAGGATTGAGTTTAGATTTTGAATATTATTATTTTTACTATTTTTTTTGGTTAGCGAAAGAAAAAAAAACGCAATCGATTTCGCTACAACTAACGGAAGATTTCGGATGAAAATTTTATCTTCTTCTCTATGTTCCCCTCTCCCAAAAAAAAAAAAGCTTAACCCTAAATTTTTAGAACCAATCCGAAACGATAAATTGGACAATTGAAATGAAACAATTTGTAGAAATTCGTAGACAAAAAAATAAAGAGATCCATTTATCCATTAAACTTCAGAACACTCCTCATCATCATCAATTGCTAGTAATAATAATAATTGATAATAATAATTGTGAAAATAATGATAACAATAATCATTGAAAAGAGAGAGAGAGAGAGAGAGAGATAGTAAATTGAGATCCAAATTTGATCATAAAAAAAAATAAATAAATAAATAAATCTTTGGCAATTCGAAACAAAATGCAATGGTAGCAATTAGTTGAGTGTTAAGAATATTTAGACAACTTCATCATCGCCATTCATTGAAAATCGTTTGATTATAATCATTCGATCATTTCTTGTACCGATCTAATAAGTCATTATCGGAGTCATTAATTAGAGAGCTAATTCATTCACCTAACTCATTTCTATTTGAATTACTTTCATTTATTTAGTTATTTATCTATTTTTTTTCTCCCCTCTCTTTTTTTTTTTGATGCAATTTTTTTTAATGACCATATCGGATTCGAATGGAACGATTGGAATGGCGTTCGATTCGATTCTCATCACTTTCAAGAACGAAATCGTAAGCGAAATCTTTCAAGTATTTATCAATATTGAAAGCAATGTTAGCTTTAAGCTTTTTGAAATGATACTGATGAAGCTTTGTTTGTTTATGATTTGTTTCAACATCGTATGATAGCCATAAAGAAATTGGAAGCTATCAATTTGGTTTCGAATCATTCTCCCCTGATATCCACCCCCTTTTCTCTTAATTTCGATTCCATTACGAGTATTCTCTATTGAGCCATTAGGCTATTGTTGAATTTATCGATGGAAATTATTTGATTCGATTCTCTCTCTCTCTCTCTCTCTCTCTCTCTCTCTCTGCTTCTTTGATCCTAGTTGAATCAAAACCATTCGCTGTGATTCGAATGCTTTACTTATGGCAATAAATTTACAAAACCAAAACAATAAAAATCATCAAGAATTATAATGGCCAAAAAAGAGAGAGAGAGAGAGAGAGAGAGAGAAATAGAAGGTCAATTCTATAGATTCATTTTTAGTCTCATGAAAATCTCTCCGATCTATCAGATTGAAGTGAAACAAATCCGAATATCGATTGATTACATTCGCTACACTGATTGTTTAGGGACCAAAATTTTAGGTAAAAAATGAATAATATTCTTTATCTTTTCTTTCTTTCTCTCTCTCTCTCTCTCTCTCTCTTATTCTAACACTAACTTCAACTCTTATTTGGATCTGACCTGAAAGATGCAAATGAATCAATCTTTTTGATCGAGATAGAGAGAGAAGGAGGGAAGATGCTTAAGGAAATGAATGGTAAGCAATTTCACTAAGTATTGACTTTTGCGTGATGAATTAGAACATTGATGGATTACATAGAACCAGAGAGAGAGAGAATCAATGTTGCCGTCAAACAAAGATATGAAAAGAAACAAATTTAAATTTTTATTTGCTTTTTTTTGCCACACCGTTTTTGTTCTCGAATGATTTGTTCCATTTGGAACAATCGTAGCTTTCATGATCATAAGCGAACGAAAGCTTAACAAATATTATTATTTTTTTTTTCGCCATTTCTTTTTTTTTCTCGCTTGGTCACTTGCCGTACGATGAAACGGTGGTGATTGATTAAATTCAACATTCACATTCAAATTTGTTTGCTGAGAATTTTATTTTATTTTCTTTATTATTATTATTTTTATTTTTTGTATTCTATGGTCGCAAAATTTTTTCTTCTGAACCGGAATAGAAATCCGTTCGAAATTTTTCGTTTGCTAAGCATTTTTTTTTTTTTTTTGAATGAAAAAAATAATTTATCCAGAAACGGAGTGTCTCGAAACGTTTCAGGTTGGTTCTAGGGTTTTTTTTTCTTTATGAAATTCATACAAACAAAAAAAAAGAAAAAAAACAAGACCTCCAATCAAGGGGTTCAGTTTCGATACACACCTTATAGGGACAGAGACAGAGATTTTTGATTTCTCTCTCTCTCTCTCTCTCTCTTTTTCGTTCTCTCTTGGAATACTTTGAAAGTGAAATGAAGAAAAATGGTGACCATTTAGATGTTGAAGATACGATTCGATTAGCGATAGATTGATCGAATATATTCGAGTGAATTCGATAAACAAATATGGTCTCTTCCTATACTATCTATTAGAGTGAGTGAGTGAGTGAGCGAGAGAGAGAGAGAGAGAGAGAAATTGATTCGCTGTCGATAGCATCTGGATTCTGTTGGGAAATTTTTTTTTCCTCAGTCCATTTTTTTCCATCCCTCTCGCTCCAAATCACCAGTCTATTAAAACACTTTTCTCTCTCTCTCTCTCTCTCTCTCTCACTCGCACTCATTATTCTCTTGTCGTCGTTTTTTTTTCGGGCAAATTTGAGATTCGATCACTAAGATTGATTGAAGATTGCGACGACGACGACGAAGAAGAAGAGGAAGAAGAAGAAGAAGAATGCAAGAAGAAGCAAATGTGCACCAAAAAAAAAAAGAAAGAAAAAATCCCTAAATAATCACAAAATTTTTTTCTCTTCTCCCAATCATCGTACACCTCTTGGACAAGTGAGTGAGTGAGAAACATTGAATAGCATTAAAACATCTTGTTTCTGGAATGTAAATTTTCAACAGAGAGAGAGAGAGAGAGAGAGAGAGAGAGAGAGAAAATGAAAACGTTTTTAACGAAAGTGAAATAAAAAAAAAAAATCCAAATCTAATAACGATAATCCTATAATTCTTCAAAATTTAAATTCAATCATCGATCATAATATGAAAGTGGACAAATCAAAACATTAATTCTTGCATCACGAACGCCAAAGTTCAATCAAATAGGTTCGAATCAAAATCATTAGAGTGTAGAGCAGAGATTTCGGTTTAAGATTCTCTCTCTCTCTCTCTCTCTCTCTCTCTCTCTCTCTCTCTCTCTGTCTTAGCGAACGATTTCATCGCTAATCCGAACCTTTGGTGTAGTGTTTTCTTAATCCCAATATTTGGCACAATATTTTCCATAAGAATTTTTAATTTTTTTTTATTTTTCTAATGAAATAATTTTTGTTTTTCTCGCATACCGATTCTAATCTTTCTCTCTTTCATATTCGAAAACAAATTGTCTTCTCTCTCTCTCTCTCTTTTTCTTTTCGCTTCAAACATTTCGTTTCGATCGTTTTGGTTTCGAATTTATTCTGGTTCTCGATTCAAATCGATCGATCCTCTATCTATTCTCTCTCTCTCTCTCACACTCTCTCTCTCACTCTCTATTCTGAGAAATTTTTTTTTCTTCTGAACACTTTCACAGCTTGATTCTACTGAATAGCTTTGATTGGAATGCTCACTATTGAATCTCAGCTAGAGATCTAGATCGAGATATTCGAGAGAGAGAGAGAGAGATTACCTGGGGATTCTTTTTTTTTT
Organism: Sarcoptes scabiei; assembly: GCA_020844145.1. Taxonomy (NCBI): domain Eukaryota; kingdom Metazoa; phylum Arthropoda; class Arachnida; order Sarcoptiformes; family Sarcoptidae; genus Sarcoptes; species Sarcoptes scabiei. The sequence goes on along the minus strand of CP080489.1, from coordinate 5,202,978 downwards.
TTTTTTTGTTTTTTGTTTATTATTTCAACTAAGACCGTATTGCGATTATAACGTAATCGAATTGAATAGATTTGAAACAAAAAGAAATTGGAAAATAATTCTCTCTCTCTCTCTCTCTCTCTCTCTCTCACTGTTTACATTAGTCGATCAGTTGGATTTGAACGAAAATTATTTTCCTCATTTTATTTTATTTCATTTTATTATTATTATTATTATTATTATTTTTGAATTTTAAATTTCTAAAATTTCTATTTTAGAATAATTTTTTTTTCTCCTCTCCTCTCCTCTCCTCTCCTCTTCTCATTCAATTTTATATTTCCATCTTTGTCAAAAGTTTAAAGTAAAATAGATTTTGATTTGAAATTCTTTTTCGATCTTAGCTTTCGATTCGGTTTCGATCGAAAGTTTGATTTGATTTGCTTTCTGCTGTTTTCTCATCTGCTGCTCTTCGAATTAATCGAAGTAGATGTAATTAATTCGCTCTCTCTCTCTCTCTCTCTCTCTCTCTCTCTCTCTCTCTCTCTCTCTCTCTCTCTCTCTGTGTAGACTAATTTATGATTCTAAAACAGAATGAAAATAAAAAAACCAAAAAAAAAAACGAAAAAAAAAATTCAATTTTAAATTTCGAATGAATTCAATCGAGAATCCCTTTAATCCTATTGCTCTCATCTCTCTCTCTTTCTCTCTCTTTTTTTTCGTTCAGTTTTATTTCGATTTTTGATTCTCTCGATTCTGGATCGAATTCATTCTGATCATCACCAATAGGGCAATTAATAAATTCGATTCAAACACAACAAACCACAAACAAATCTAGCCTGAAGAGAATGATCTATTGATCTATTGATTGTGATCCAATAATCAGATGGATAAAATTGAAAGGGGTAAGGGAGGGGGAGAATTTAGAATCAATAAAAAAATAAAAAATAAAGAATAAAATTTCAACCATCAAGTTAGATGAGAGTGATCGGGAAAGAAAATCATTGAATCCTATTCAATTGAAATGTTTACATTCTCCTAAGAATCCAAGGGGCTAGATTACGTTCGATTCGAAATTGGATTTTATCGAGGCAATTTTTTTGAACGAAGACGGAATTTCTTTTTTTTTTTTCTCCTCAATCAAAAAATCTCATCACTCGAAAACATTACCCCTTAATCTCTTAGTTTTCATATGTTTCCGAGTGAATCCAAGAAAGGAATCTTTTTTTTTTTTTTTTTTTTTTTTTGATAGCAATCCACCATCGAAGAGAACCAAAGAAAAAAACAGAGACTCTTAATTGAATGTTTCAATCTCGAAATGAGCATTTAATTTTGACGAATTTTTTCCCCGAATTTCCATCTAACCCTCTCTGTCTCTCTCTCTCGAGATTCAATCAAGACTAGAGACCAATTATCAGAATAGAGACCAGAATTAAAAAAAAAAAAAAGACAGAGAAGAAGAAGTAGCAGAAAAGATTTCGCTCAAATTGAATACCAATGAATGGCAAAATTTTTATTTCGTTCTCGAAAACAAATCTTTCTCTATCTCGTTTCGATTGTTTCACATCTCGAGATTTGATCTGATCTAATCTGGTCTGATCTTTTGCTCTTCTTCTCTTCGATATTTTCTAGCTAATGTATTGAGCTTGAAGCATTTTATGATTGAAAATTTCCACAATATTTCGAATTTGGTAAGGTTAGAGATTGTTAAAGACAAAATCATACGAAGATAATATGCTACGATCGATGCTTGTTTGTTTCCATCGCAATTAGCTATTAGAGCTAATTCGTCACCAACATTCTAGGTCCTAAAATGATATGGAGAGAGAGAGAGAGAGAGAGAGAGAGAGATTTTGAAAAATTCAATGACAATTTCTCTTGAAAAACATAGGCTCGAATCGATTCTTACCTTTCCCCTTCTCTCTCTCTCTCTCTCTCTCTCTCTCTCTCTCTCTCTCTCTCTCTCTCTCTCTCTCTCTCTCTTTAGTTCATTTGTCTCTCCAAAACTCGACATCTTTTGGTCTAATCTTTTTTTTTTTTTTTTTTTTGAGAGAGATTTTCTCCATCATCTCGCAAGTCATTGTACATTCTATTGCACTTCAAATTTCTCTCTCTCTCTCTCTCTCTCTCTCTCTTTCTATCTCTCTTCATTCTTTTCTTGTTCTTCACTTTGTTGTGAAATATGTGCGCTCACTTAATTTGATCGGCGCAACTCCTAGGCTTTTTCCTAGATATTGAAAGAGAATTGAGAAGAAACGAAAAAAAAAAAAAGAAATAAAACAACAAGATCGACACAATCTTTTCTCGTTTCAGTTTGATGTCTGTTTCGGTTCGAGTCTAGATCTAACCAACGTAAATTTGATTCGAAACGAATTTGATTTCGTTTTCCCATCAAAATTAACAATTCCGTTGAGCTGTTGAGTTCGATCTGAATGAAAATAATTCTTTGATTGAAATGATTGGCGGCAGAAAACGACAACGACGGCAATAGCAACGGTAACGGCAGCGGCAACGTCGACAGCGATGTTTCACTTTCCGTTCATTTATTGAAACAAATTGAAATCTTAATCAGTGGTTAGGTTGTCGTTGAAGACATTAGTTCGGTCTTTTTTGAAGCAAAAAAAAAAAAAAAACAAATTCTATAATTATCATCTCAATTCAAACAAGAGTTTGATCTTTCTATGATTACTCTCGGTCACAGTGGGCTGTGATCTTCGTTCTCTTTTCATTCTCTTCTAAAATGCTATGATGAAGCAATGACAATTCTAAAAGATAGCGAATGAGAGAAAAAAAATTGATAAAAAAAAATGGAATAAATTGTGATGGATGGATGGATGGATGATTTGATCCATCTCTCCTTTCTACGCTCTCATTCATTCCCACTTTCCGTTTTCGTTCGGTTAATTTTACAATTTCTTCAATATTCGATTATGATTGTGTTTGGTTGTTTTTTTTTATTACCGAAATCTTGTTTATTAATCTCGATCATTTTTTGATTTTCATTCTGGAATCAAATCAGAATAGAACTGTTACGATTTTCTTACCAATTATCCAGTGAAAAAAAAAATCAAATTCAGTTGAATAGAAATAAAAAAAAATGAAAACAAATGAGACAAATTGAATATTTTTTTTGATAACGAAAGAAAGACATCATCGGAAAGAGAGGAAGCGTGAAAAAGATAGAGAGAGAGAGAGAGAGGGAGCGATCTTTCCTCTCTCTTGTTTTTGTTTTCTGTTTGGATTTTGCTCCACTTCATAATCGTTAGTGCATTGAAAAGAATTTCCATCAACAAAATTGTCATCTCTAATCCTAATGAAGTGTTGAAGATGATTCACTAATTAACGATCAAAACGATTGAAATCAACAATAGAATCTCATCATCATCGATATCTCAAATCTCAGCATCGAATCGATGAGAATCGAAAAAAAAAAAATGTCGATGGGAAACAATCGAATCGAATCGAATGAGAGAGAGAGAGAGAGAAAGCTATTGTTCTTTGTTGATTCACTTCTCGGATGTTGAAAAACAAAGGCGAGCGAAAAATGAGAAAAACAAAAATCAATAAAACGAGCGAATGCAACCAAACGAATCTAATTTATGATTATTTTCCCTAATCACCGAAAACTTAACACTTTCTCTCTCTCTCTCTCTCTCTCTCTCTCTCCCTCTCAAACATCATCAAACCATAATGATCTAGGATTTTTTTTTCTTCTAGAGCCTATAAAATCCAAAAAAAAAAAAAAAAAAAGATGAAGCCGATCTGTGTTTAATGAAATGATTGAAATAATTAAATCTAATTCAATTCAATTATAATTATTATAATTGGAAAATAATAATAATAACAATAATAATTAGAATAATAATAATAACAATAATAATGACTGAAAGTACTATTGAAAATCTCATTTGAATTTTTTTTTTTTTGATTGTAATCTCTAATTAGAAGCTCAATAATTTATCGAATTTCATCATCTTCGACTGTTTTTCTCCTCGTTGGCCTCTTCCTTCCTCTCTCTCTTTATGTGTTTGGAATATAATTACTTTGATTCTCAAAAAAAAAAAATTATCGTTAATCGAACGATTCCAGAGACAGAATCAAATTCAAATTCGAGATCTCTTATCTACATTTCTTTTCAAACTCTTCTCGATTTCAATAATCGGATTGATTGTTCCGCTTCCGCAACCTAAAGGTAGTGTTTGATTTTGTCTATTCTGTTTTCTTTTTCTCTGATTTAGTTTAGAAGAAGAAAAAAAAAAAATCATTTCAATCTCTTTCTCGGTTTTCCTAAGAAAAAATCCCGAGAAAAAAAAAATAACCCAAAAACAATCACTTTCATTGGAATGCTAATCAGATTTCGATATGAATTCTCTCTTCGAAAGAGAGAAAAAGAGAGAGATAGATAGATGGGACTCTAGTAAATTGTCTGTTTATTTTGTTCTAGTCACAACAATCAAAGTTTATCTGTTTATTATCCAACCGAATTCTTTCTATCTCTCTCTCTCTCTCTCTCTCTCTCTCTCTCTCTCTCTCTCTCTCTCTCTCTCTCTCTCTCTCTCTCTCTCTCTCTCACTATAGAATCACAAATAGCTTTCTGATTGAATTCTTTGGTTTTTCTTGTGAAATATTCATATTGGAGAGTAATTGGGAAAAAACTCACCAAATTGAATGACCCTGTCTCTCTCTCTCTCTCTCCCTCACTTGGATCGATTCGTTCAAAGTCTTCGAAAAAAACATTAACATTGTAGTGTGTGTGTGTGTGTAGAATTGAGCTAGTGAATCCTACTATAATCAGTGATATTATCTCAATATTAATTCTTTACGATCCTTTTCATTGAGTATCAACGATCATAGTACAATCTGATTCGATATGATCGAATTAGAATTAGAAGGTTAGGTTAGGATCAAAATCAGTCAATTTTTGATTTATAAACTCACGCACTCTCCACATTAATCTATCGATTGTTTTACTTTGAGATTGATTTTGTCATTTTTGCTTCCGAGAGAGAGAGAGAGAAAAAAAAAATTTCCATCAAACGTGAGAGATTAGCTCAACGATACGAGATCAAAGTAAAGTAATCAAATCAAAAAAAAAAAAAAAAGAAAAAAAAAGAAGCAGAAAACAAAGCATTAAGAATCGTTTGATTTTGATGAAAATTATGGACAAATGAAAAAAAAAGAGCAATGAGAGCTGAGCGAACGAAAGATTTTTGATAGAATTCGAATCCGAACAACAGTATGGAAAGGATCCGTAGGGCAAAGACGAACGAACAGAACGACGGACAGCGATTCAATTGTAGAAAAGCAAAACTAATAAAAAAAATTCCATTCGAATATACAAAGCAAAAAAAAAAATTCGACAATTATTTGCTCCAAAAGCGATCCATCCAAACGAGAAAGAATCAAACCCTTTTTGAGAGTGAATCAATTCGTTATAGAAATAAATTGAGAACAAAAAAAAAAACGAAACAAACAAATCGAACGAATAGTCGATTTGGAAGTTCGATCGATGTGGAAAACTCGAATACCGGACCTTAACGATTGAAATAGATTAGTTTGAATCGATTTATCTGATGCTGATGATGATGATGACAAATACAAATTGCCTTAGGGGAGATTTGTTTTTTTTTTTTTTGGTTCTCTCGGTCCACATTCGGACTTTATTCAATTGGACAGAGTGAGAAAAATCGAAAAAAAAACCAATCAACATCGAATTCATTCTCTTCTCATCGAGTGATATTCACAAAGACAAATTATTACCAATCTCTCTCTCTCTCTCTCTCTCTCTCTCTCTCTCTGGTCTGTTGAGAACCTAAACAAACGGTATCCGATTCGAGAGATGAGAATGATGATTAGCGGAGGAGAGAGAGAGAGAGAGAGAGAGAGAGAGAGAGAGAGAGAAAATCAATTGGAGAACAGAATATAAATGCTGAAGTGATCGTTTCAAAAGAATAATGGTCTCAATTCTGACCAAAAAAAAAAAAAATTCTATCGATCAATCGATTGAATTTCATTCGTTTGGATAATGGAATGAGAAAAGAAAAACATTCGAAATCTAAATCTAGAAAGAGAAACTGAGAGAATAAGATTTTTGCTTTCTAATCTCTCGATTCATCGAATGACGATGAAGATTCAATGAATCCTATCGATTGGATCTTATTGAGAATCTTTTTTGTTTAATTATTTAGAATTTCTAGCAGCGGAGAAAAAAAAGCTTTGAAGTAGTAAATAATTGTAAGATTTTCGAAAACAAAGCGATCACTTCGGTCCCTGGTTCTAGGATTGTTGATGAAATAGGAGCTCGGTAACTGAACTCGATCGAGCCTCAATCTCTCTCTCTCTCTCTCTCTCTCTCTCTCTCTCTGTATCTTTGTCTCTATTTCAAGCTAATCTTACATTTTAGTAATCTTTCCAATAAGATCTTTATTTTTGTTTTATAGAATTGAAAATTTTTCCCAGTACTATTGTTTGAATCTAGCATTATTAGATTCTAATAGATTGATTCGAATCCGATTCAAATATTTGCTATAAAGTTATTGAAGTAATTTTTAATTATCTCTTGAAATAGATAGACTAATACAGAGAGAAGAATTGATAAAGAAGATTGAATGAATGATGAATGAATGAAAATTACTAAAAATTTCTCTCTCTCTCTCGTTTTGTAGTTTGAGAGATTTTTATGGCTCATTAAAAATTTTCTATCAACTTTCAAGATCAGAACTATCGAGATCATTGCTGGAATTCTCACTAAGACCACCAACTTCACCATTTATTATTTTTATTGCTAATATCGATATCTGTTTTCTTTCAAATTCCAAGTGTGAAGATCATCACCATCACCATCATCCATTCATTTCGATATATCTAACGAACAAACAATCTCGAACATTTCGAGATGAATTAAAAACAAAATGAGATAATTGAATTAATTCAATGAATAGAGAAACAGTGAAGTGAAGAACAATCAAAAAAAAAAAAAAAGAGAAAAAAACAAATGAGAAATGAAAGAAAAAAGACAATGAGTGTTGAAATGAGATAATTTAGTTTGTCGAACAATTTTGAATCAAAATTACGAAACCAAAAGAATCAAAAAAAAATCAAATCAAATATTGATCAAATTGGAATCAAATCGATACGTTTTGACAATTTGAGAAAAGAAAAAAAAAACAAACAAACCTAAAGAATTGGAAGAATTTTTTTTCGAATTTTAACCAATCTCTCTCTCTCTCTCTCTCTCTCTCTCTCTTTCTCTCTCTTTCTCTCTCTCTCTCTCTCTCTCTCTCTCTCTCTCTCTCTCTCTCTCTCTCTCTCTCTCTCTCTCTCTCTCTCTCTCTCTCTCTTTCATTTCTCTTCAGTTATTTAGTAGAGATGCTTATCATTTGTATTTGAAACTATCAAACTAACCTAACAACAAACCTAACACTTCTTCTACTTTCTATTAGATTCATTCTTTAGATTCATTCTAGAATCTTAAGATGCGAGACACATTTATCCGATATATATTTTATTTTTTTCGATCTCTTTCTGTTCTGTATCCGCCTTTCTAGGCTGAAATCTATCCGTTTACGATATAAATCGTTGAATTTTTGATTGCTATTACGATTCAAATTTATGACACTCTACCGGCTAGCTAATTTCGTTCCTATTTCGTTCGTTCCGATTTGGGATAAAAAGTGTGAATCGAGAGAACTAATTGTGAACATCATCATAATATCCATGTTTATAGTAGTAATGATAGTAATGATGGTAATGATAATAATAATAATAATGATGATGATGATGATTATATCAAAACCTATTATCTTTAATGATCTAGAGATGAGTGTTGAAAAGTTTTTTTTTTTTTTTGATTATATACAATTCAGTGGCTAAAATTGTTTTATGAGTAAAAATTATTGTTAGTCTTTTTTTTTTTTTTTTTTTTTGCAAATGAGAATCTAAAACGAAACAAAGATAGAGAGATGGAGAGAGAGAGAGAGAAAGAGAGAGAGAGAGAGAGAGAGAGAGAGAGAGAGAGAGAGAGAGAAAGAGAGAGAGAGAAATTGAATGGGATAAAATCTAAAAAAAATAAAAAATTCAAGAAATTATCTCATAGTAATTTTAAAATCAAATTTCTTATCAAAAACTAATTATTTTTTTCCACTATTTAATTCTTAACTTTGAATTTTCTCTGTCAACATAACTGCAATAGATTCTTTTCGTCATCATTTGATTGCTTGTTTTTAAATAGCAATCAATCGATTTATTCGATTGACCCAGTGAATCAAACTTGCGCTTGGAACAAAATCACTACCATCAATCTTTAGTGTAATATTTTTGTTTTGTTTTTTTTTTTGAGAGAGAGAGAGAGAGTTGAAAGTTGAAAGTTGAAAGTTGAATTTTATTAAGCGCGTATCCGCCAAGTGCGATATTTGCGCAAAGTCAAAAATGAAATAAATTATAAGGTATTTGTAAAAGGTACAAAATAAGGATATGAGTGTGTTAAGGTGATGTAGTCCAGTCAGTTCTACAATTTTTCTCGTCGATTCCATGGTCGTCCATTTATGCGTCCGCGATTCGTTATCCTTTGGTAAATCCGTGTCCGAGATTTGGTATGATGGAATTTGTAGAACTGGGGTGACTCACAATTGTGAATCCGATCGTTTGGTATTAGAGTGTGGAAGTGTAGTGTGGGAATAAATGATGTATGTATGTTAGCAGTAGAAATGTAAAGAGAAAAGAAAACAATTGTGAATCAAGAAAGTGGTATTAATTAAAGAAAATGAAGTGATCGAAAGAAAAAAAATAAAAATAAACAAAACAAAAAAAACAAAAAAAAAAAAAAAAATTGGGAGTAATTACAGTAATTTTTTGTAGGATAAAAATGAGATTTCACAAGGTACAATATTAACTAAAAGATTTTGAAAGTTATTGATAACAGGTAATAGAGTAACAAGGTATTGGAATGAAATGAATTTTAACAATTATGAACAAAAATAATAGAGCAATTATGAATTACATTAGTGTTATGAAATTACAGAATAGTTTTTTCAAAAATTGATTAGTAAAATTAATTATAAATAAACATAAATAAACAAGAGAGTTATGTACGAGTATAAAGATTGATAGGAAGGTGTTCAATGGATCAGCGTATTTGTGTGATTTGTTTGTTGATTTTGTCTGAGTGTGTCGTGTATGAATTTACAAAGTTTTTTGAAACGGGAGAAAATGTCTTTGTTCTCCACGAATGTAGATAGTTCTGTGATGTTGTGGAGAGAGAGAGAGAGAGAGAGAGAGAGTTTGAAATCTCAATTCTATTACTTTTTTTTTGATTTTCAGAAACAGAAAAAAAAAAATCTAAGAGATAGGCATCGAATTCAATGATCAAAAGTACTTGAAAATGATCATCATCAACATTCCAACGAAACGAAATGAAACGATTCACATTTTGGTTCACTTATTTTTTTTAAAGCTATGGATTGTTTTATATAAGATATCGATGATACAATAAGATTTATGAAAGGGATAGTAATGAAGAAAAAAAAATTGAACCAAACCTAACAAAATAACACACCTAAAACAGGAACTGGAAGAGAGAGAGAGAGAGAGATAAGGGTGACAATCGAATAGTAGTGATATTCTACTATCCTAACACCAAAAAAAAAAAAAAAAAAAAAAAGTTAGGTGACACCTAATCCAGAACCTATGATGTAAATTGCATGGATCCGTTTCGAGTTCGAGCAAAAAAAATAAAACGTTCACTTTCGATGATGAAGATGATGATGCTGAAGAAGAAGAAGAAGAAGAATGAAAAAAGAGAGAAAGAATAAGAAAATGAGATGATGGTGATGATGATGATAATTCCCAAGATGATTTTCGATTTTGTGGTAAATCGTAGCCTAAGCAAATCTTCAATCTCCATCATATTGAAAATTTTCGATTGCATTTTGTTGGAGAAGAAAATCTCTTCTATAACTCTCACTCTTCCACTCTCTCTCTCTCTCTCTCTCTCTCTCTCTCTCCCTCACTCACTTTGTCACCGATATGACTAGAGCAAAATTTTTTGTCCGATCTGTCTTGTTGTTGATGTCTTTTGTCAATAATCAAATTTATAATCAAATTTTAAATTCAAAATTTGACAACCATTTCATATTTACGATTCGATTCGCTTGCTTAATTCGAAAAATTTCTTCAAAATCGAAATATTCGTTCGATTATAATTTTATTTCAATTGAATTGAAAAAATTGTAGGCAAAAGAGAGTGAAAGAGAGAGAAAGAGCGAGTGAGAGAAAGAGATTAAATTCTTGAAGATAAAAAACGGAAGAATCTGAAGATCCAAGATCCCTAGCTTTCTTTTTTTTTCAAGCTCTTTCAACCAATCACTTCTCATTTCGATCATAGAATTATTGCAAAATTTCCAATGTTTTGCTTGAATGATTTGTTGTTGTTGTTGTTGTTGTTGATTAAACTAGCTAGAGCGAAACAAAAACAAACCGAAACAAAATTAGAAATCTTCAAAAATATAGATTAATTTCACAAGAATAAATAGTTTCGATCCAAATTAACTTTGATTGTGGTATTATTTACATTCAAAAGTAAATTGTTTCTTCCGAAAGAAAAACTTTCAATTCTTTAATTTTTTCTTTCTCTCTCTCTCTCTCTCTCTCTCTCTTTCTTCCGTTACTTCCGTTCCAATAAGCATAGTATCGAACACCTTGCAATTTCGAAAGAATTGCGATCGAAGTTTAGTTTAGAGATTCGCCACACACACACACACACACACACACACACACAGGAAACTAATCTGATTCATTCAAACGTGACTCAATTTGGAATCAATCTGAATCTTTAATCTTTACCCTCCCTTCTTCATTTTCTCTTCCTCTCTCTCTCTCTCTCTCTCTCTCTCTCTCTCTCTCTCTCTCTTGTTCCGAAAAGCAAAAAAAAAAAAAGAATAGCATCTAATTCCGGATCGGATGCGTTCCAAATCCAAATGATGATGATGATGATGATGGTGGTGGTGGTGGTGGTGAATCTCTTATTCGCCTACGATACTAGATTTAACGTTTGGATTATTATTGATTGTTAACAAAGGTAGCATAGAGATTGAGAATGGATCGAAGCTGAAGCTAAAATGGGATTTAAAAATTTATTGAACAAACAAAAAAAAAAGTCTATTGTTTCTCTTATTATTTATTTAGAATGAATAATTAGAATCTATTTTCTATATTTAAATATTTAATATAGAAATTTATTATAAATTCAATAGAGTTATTTAAACAATCGATGCATTTTTTGGTCGCGAAACTTTTTCGATTCTCTCTCTCTCTCTCTCTCCTTTTTTTTTTTCATTAACAAATTGATTTTGTTGCGAAAAAAAAAGAAAAAATTGTTTCCCCTTTCTCTCCCCGAAAAAATTGAATACTTTCAATCAAAATGAATAGAGTAAAAAAATAAATAAATAAATCAACAAAAAATTTCTCCCCAAAAGTTTATTAAGAATCTTCAAGGGGAGGGGTGTGTAGGTCGATGGAAAATCAAGAAGAGAAAGAAAAAAAAACGAACACAAATGTCTTCGGGTTATTATTATTATTATTATTATTATTATTATTATTATTTTTCATTCTATCTTTCATAATCTGCTTCTTCTCTCTCTCTCTCTCTCTTTCTTTGTTTGTGATTAGATAGTTTGTGATGAATTTTTTTTTTTTGTTCATGTTGATTCTTTTAGCTTTTTTTTTTTTTTTTTGATTTTCGTATTTTGTGAATCAAATTTTTTTTTCGTAAAGAATTTTAATTTTCATTTTCACTCATCATTCCGTTTTTTGATTTTTGGATTTTTTTTTTTGTTTTTCGAATTCGAATTCGAAAGATCGATCTCATAAAACAAACTAAGAAGAAACTGAATGAATGAAGAAGAAATTCTTATTTGAATAAATTAATTGAGTATTTTGTCATTTCACTAGCGAAATTTTTTTTTTTTTTTGAACTAAAGAATGCCTCTCTCTCTCTCTCTTTCTCTTTGAACGTAATGCTTCAATCAGTTTTTGAAAGGAGCTTTTTTTTGAGAGAAAAAAAATTTATCTAAACCCTAGAATCTAGGACCTAGATTCTAATGATTCGACAACGATTTGTTTTTTGACGCCGCAATAGCCAAAAAGTCTTTCTCTCTCTCTCTCTCTCTCTCTCTTCTCTCCCTTTTCCACACTTCATCCATGTGAAGAATCGATCTCTGAACGCTTGTAAAGTGTTAAGAAGAGAGTGGAGAGAGAGAGAGAGACCGAGAGAGAGGGGGGAGAAGAAAAACATTGATCACATTGAGGCATTGATTTTCTTTCTCATTTGAATTTATTTGTTCGAATTTGTTGAGAATTTTCCTCCCCATAAACTCTATCAACATTTCACTCTCTTCCCTCTTGCATCCACTAAATGAAAAAAGAAAAAAAAGATTCTAAATTCTAAATTCTCTAAGTAATCAAGATGTAGTGAAAGCAATCAAAGAAAAAATAGAAATTTAAAAAAAAAATCTATTCCACAAATCTTTTTCAGTTTAAAGTTTTTTTTTTTTATAAAACAGCAATGAAAATTGCAATCAATTCTGTTGGAGAGAGAGAGAGAGAGAGAGAGAGAGAGATTAGGTTTGAGAGAACAAAAATGAGTGCAATATAAATTTCCTTTTCACAAAATTAGATGTGTTGAAGTTTTTCGAGCGAGTTTTTTTTTCCAATCCTTTCCAACCGAAACAATGAATCGAATCGATGGGAAAGAGAGAGAGAGAGAGAGAGAGAGAGAGAGAGAGGAAAGAAGGCCAGAGACACCATATGGGATGGGTGATGTGATTGTGGGCGCTTCAAGCGATCGTTTAATAGCTAGATTCAGGAGCAAACCAAGTGCCAAGTGTTCTTGGTTCGCTCTCTCTTTCTCTCGTAATGAAATCATCAATATTCCACCAATCTTCTTCTTTTTTTCTTCTTCACATCTTAGATTTCGATAGATTTAATCTTATTCACATTGATGAATTGACAATGAAGACGATGAAATCGTTTGTTCTTCCTCTTCCTCTCTCCCCTCCTCCCTCTCTCTCTCTCTTTTTGATCTCTGATCAAAATTTTGATGTGATGATCTTTTCGGTTCGTTTTTTTTTTTATTTCCATCGTCTCATTTTCTATCGTAATAGACACTACGTTTAAAATCGTTTTCGAATTAAATATGCAATTCACACAAATCAATCGTTCAAATGTATTGAAAGAATTTTGAATAGCAAAAAAAAAAAAAAAATAGATCGATAGATAGATAGATAGATAGATAGATGGACAAGAAAAACCAAGAATCGAAATCGAAATCGAAATCGAAAAATGATTCTTTCCACAATGATCATTATAATCCATTTGGGTTTGATTTTGTGTGGTATGTGCCCGGTTTTGGGTTCTATGCTGAGATTCATATTCGGTTGCGCTCAAATGAATGTTTTAATTGAATGAAAGAAAATGAATACTATCTTTCTTCTTCTCTGCCTAATCTCTCTCTCTCTCTCTCTCTCTCTCTCTCTCTCTCTCTCTCTCTGTGTCGCGAACAAACCTAGCAAAAAAAAACTGAATTTTTTAAACAAATTGATGAAATTAAAGCTCTAACCACAATTTGATCCAATCGTTTCCGAGAGAATCATTGCACTTTTTTTTGAAACGATTTGATTGAGAATCTAAAAACGTTCGCTCTCTCTCTCTCTCTCTCTCTCTCTCTCTCTCTCTCTCTCTCTAGGTTTCTCTAGGTTTCTCTAGATCGGTTTCGCTACACAAAATAATCGACAATTCTAGCTATTAAATTGTAATTGCTATTTTTTTTCACTTTCTTCTGTTTTTGATCCATTATTTTATTTATTATTTACAATTGATATGATTTATCGATTCTAGGAGATTAGATTTTTTTTTCTTATTTGTTTTTATTTTTGGCAAAAAAAAAAAAATACAAGCAAACAAACTAATGAGAGAGAGAGAGAGAGAGAGAGAGAGAGAGAGAGAGAGAGAGAGAGAGAATACAATTTGATAGCAATCTTTTAGAGATGGAGATCAAAAATGAAATGATGTTTTGCTATTTGGCTGTATATTGCTGTTGTTGTTGTTGTTATTGTTATTGTTATTGTTATTCTTTCTTCCCTATTACCGCATCTTAGACTGTGAAAAAAAAAAAGAAAAACAATCGAAGAGATTAAAGATAGAGAAGAGAGAATTGAGAAAATTGAAACATCTCATTCGATATCGGAATCGATTTGATCTGACTTCCTTCACTTCCTCTTTCTTTCTCTCTCTCTCTCTCTCTCTCTCTCTCTCTCTCTCTCTCTCTCTCTCTCTCTCTCTCTCTCTCTCTCTCTCTTTTTAAGTTCAAATTATAGAATTGATCTGGAAATTTGATCCAAGTCAAATCGAAATCATCTTGATCATAATGATGATGATAATAGTGGTAGCAATTTTTTTTTCTCCACCATCATCATCATAATGATAATAATAGTTGTAATAATAATAATAATAATAATAATAATTGCTAAAATGAATTGATTTGACATTTTAATATTTTTTTTTATTCCCAACCAGAAAAAAAGAAGAAGAAGAAAAGAGAGAGAGAGAGAGAGAGCAGCTTCTTTTGTTTCTAAATAATTTCGTATCAAAAAACAATCACCAACATTGTCATTGTTATGGCCGATTTAAGTGATATCGGTCGATCGGAGATTGTTAAATTTTCGGAAATCGTTTTGATAAAGAAGAAATTCCGCTAACCTCTTAATCTCTTATTCAACAAATATTATTATTATTATTATTATTATTATTATTATTATTATTATTATTATTATTATTATTATTCTTTTTCTGATTATCATAGATGAGACTGCTAAATAAGTTTCGATTTTCCTATCTAACAAATTTTGTTACTGTTCTAATTGGTTCTAATTTCACTGAGTTCTAAATCATTTAGATCAATCGATATTCATTGCCTTCTCTTCTAAATCTAAAATAAAATTCCACTGAATGTAAATATCGTTTATTGATAAACGAATTCTTATCGAATAAAAAATTTTTTTCTCTCTCTCAATTTTCTTAAAAATCTACGATGAAGTAATTCTACCGCAAACAAAAACAAACAAAACAAATCGATCAAAGGTTGATCGCTTGATTGGCTATCAAATAAAAATTATAAAAGTCTTAGGTTTTGGATTTTTTTTCATTCGTTCTGAATTTAGTCGGGGGGGGGGGGAAAATAAAAACTTGATAGTCTGATAGATTTCTCAATTTCGATTCTCTTACATCTTCAAAGTGCTCACGAAATCTATTTCCGTCGGATTCATCTTTCTTCTTTCCTATCTGATC
>CP080489.1:5177563-5187563 GCA_020844145.1 Sarcoptes scabiei | reverse complement strand
GAAGATTTTTTTTTAAATCTAAAATTTTCAAAATTCAAAAATCTATTCTAAAAATCGATTCTGGATCGATTCAAATGATCTCAAATGTGTTTCAAGAATAATTAATCATCATCATCATTACTGTTCCAATCCTCATTTTTCATATCATCTCTCTCTCTCTCTCTCTGTATTTGATTGAAATTTTCATCAAATTGATATTCCATCATCATCACCATCACCACAATTGCTACCACCACTGATCACTATCATGGCGAACAAATCTTGTGCGATTCGATTTCGATTCGCATCGATTGCTATCGATTCGATTCTGTTATGTTTAATTTTCATCGCAAAACAATCGATTGGAATCGAATCGATCGAAAAGATTGATCATCATCATCATCATCTTCTCGATGATCTCGATCTAGATCGATTCGATCATCAAAATCAAACAGAACTATTTTTGATCACAAACAAAACCAGTAAGTATTCGAGAGTAAGGAGTGAATTTTGGATGAAGAAGAAATTAAAATCGTTATGAATCCATTCAATCAATCGCTTCGAAACAATCAAAGAATCAACGATGCGATCAAAAAAAAAAAAAAAATCTTCCATTCAAAATCTTCAACGCTCTAATTTAAATTTAATTACTTTTTTTTTCTTGTCTCATAATCTTTCCCATTTTCTCTCTCTCTCTCTCTCTCTCTCTCTCTCTCTCTCTCTCTTTGAATGTTTGTTTTTAAAAATTTTCATTCATTGTGGTTAGTTTCGAATTCAAAACCTCTAGATATAATCAATCAATCGATCAGAATTTATTCCACAATCACTTATCGGTGTTAGGAGTGAAGTAATTCGTTATGAATTCATTCATAAATCTTCGAATCGGACTTGAATGGATCGGATTGAAACGATTCAATTCGATTCGATTCGATTAATGACACCTTTGAGACTATTGCGGAAAATTTCAAAACGAACCAAAAAAAAAATGAAGAAAAAAAATTCTAACAAATCAATCAGCAAATATGAAAGATCAATTTGAGGACAAAGATAAGAGAAAAAAAAACTGAACCAATATTCAAACTTCCTCTTTTCTCTCTCTCTCTCTCTCTCTTAAAAAGATTGTTTCGAAGCAATCAATCAATCAATCGATCGATCGATCGTTCTTAGTGTCGAATGCGTTACGCTTAGCTAATTGATCGAGCTTAGCGCATAGCTCAATGAGAGAGAATTTTCGATCTGAAGAATTCGGTCCAAGTTTTTTTTTTCTTTCGTTTTTTTTTATTGTCATTCTTTTCGCCAGATGACAACGAAATTTCCCAAATGATTAGGAATCTATTCTAGCCTAGCTTTCTTTTTGTTTTTTTTTCTTTTTGCCGAATTCTTCCGAATGAAATGGGAAAACTTTTTTTTTCTTTCTTTCTTTCTACTTCTATTTCTATTCTGTCAAAGATCAAATCTTGAAGTGTTAATTATGTTCTATAATTATTAATCGATTAGATACAGATTATTTCTACTTTCTCTCTCTCTCTCTCTCTCTCTCTCTCTTTTCATCAAAACGTTTCGATTCTTTTGATATAAGTACAATGGTGTTAGGTGTAGGAGAACCCTTTTGCTAATTGCATCACAATCGAAAGAAATAATTATAAATAATTTTGAATTATTGAATTCAAATGATTGGTTTCGAAGTGAAGTTGATCAAATTTTTCTTTTTTTTTTTTTTTAATTTTATTTTCTCGACAATTCTTTTCGATTAGTTTCGGAGAAAATTTTTGCTCTAGACTTTTAGCCAATGTCATTTCGATTGATTAAATGATCCTCTCAAAGATCGAGAGATATGCGTGACAACATTGATGTTTGATGGTGACGTGACCCTTCTCGATTCAAATCGATCGGAATTAGATCCGCCACCAAAACCTTTTTTCCCAAGAAGAAAATAATTGAGAGAGAGAGAGAGAGAGAGAGAGAGAGAGAGAAACAAAACTCAAACAATCCACAAAGTTCTTCTTCTTTTGCTTTTGCTTTTGATTTTTTTTTTCGGATCAAATCTTCTACAGTACTGATTTAGATTTGAATCACTATGATTTTAGCCCTATGATTTAAGCCTGGCTTCAAAATAATTGTCAGTACCTTTATGTCCGTTGGTGAATCAAACTTTAACGATGATAAGGTGAGCTTTGTGAACGAACGTTTCTATTCACCCAAAGGGACAGACAAAATCAATAAAGAGAGAGAGAGAGAGAGAGAGAGAGAGAGAGAGAGAGAGAGAAAGAATGAAGCAGATGGTTGATGTAAGGATCGAAACGATCGATGCGAGAAGGGGAGGAAGTGAAAGAAACACTAAACACTAGTGTTCGCTTCATCAAATTTCGGATATAAATTCAAAGTGGGTGTGTACCTAGACACACATACACACACACACAATGTCTACCTATGGAGGGCAAAGTTGATGATGATCTACCTTCTGTCTATCTATCTATCTATCTATCCTTATGCGATGGATTCGAACTGTTAGCAGTTGTTTCGGAGTGTGTGTGTGTGTGTGTGCGTTTTTGAATGAACAAAAGAAAAACAAACTACAAAACTAAATCCAACAGATTGTTGAGGGGCCTAAACTTAGAGGGTACCGAATGAGATCTAGATTGAAAGAAATGTTTTGGTTTTTTAGATTTAGAACAATTTCCTCTCCTCCTCCTCCCCCTCCTCCTCTCCATCAACTTTACTCTAGGATTTTAATTGTGTTTTCATTCAATTCGTCCCGATTGAACCGAAACAGCGTTTTGAATATTTCGAGACCATTTTTTTTTTTTTTTTGGTCTACCCCAACACCAAATCGATCGGTTCGTTGAGAAGAAGAGTGAGAGATCGAAACGACCGTTGAGAAAAACAAAGAATTAAATTCCATTCTCTCTCTCTCTCTCTCTTTCTCTTTTTGTGCTGTGAACTAAAGATAGCTTTAGGCTAGTCTTTTTTTTGCATATAATTTGAGTAACTTTTTGTGTTTTGGATCTTTAAAAAAAAGATTAACTGTTCCCATTTTATTGTGATTATTTTTGATTTAAATTCTTTGATTTTGGATCTTTTCTACTGTCTCTCTATCTCTCATTTGATGTAGCATCGATTGTTTCAAGCATTGCTCTTTTAAATGACTAAATCTTCGAGGCCATTCGTTAAAAAATGGCTTCAAGACAATCTCCTCATCAAATTCTTCACATTGTTTTGTTCACGATTCTGATTGTGATTGTTCATTTTTGTATTCCAATAGCTAATCAACGATTGAATCGTCGTCAAACCAAACCAAATCTATCCTATTCGATTGGTTCCAATGCTAATCGATATGGAAGTAGCTCAAATTCCAACACAAATTTGGCTATCTATCGACCAGGTCGATGCTATCCGAATGTTTGCCTCAACGATGGCCAATGTATTGTGAATCCAAACACATTGAAATCATAC
Organism: Sarcoptes scabiei; assembly: GCA_020844145.1. NCBI lineage: Eukaryota > Metazoa > Arthropoda > Arachnida > Sarcoptiformes > Sarcoptidae > Sarcoptes > Sarcoptes scabiei. Next base: position 5,184,131 of record CP080489.1, on the reverse strand, counting down.
TGCCGGTAGGTGATTCGTTTCGATTTCGATCACTTAGACAATCAAAATGATTTGATCTAGAAAATGATTGTTTTTGTTCTTCAAATAAATTTCAATTTTATTCTCAATCTCTTTTTTTTCCTTCATTCGACAACATTCAGATGTCCGCCTAGATTCGTTGGATCTAGTTGTGAATATCAAAATCCTTGTTTTGGAAACAATCGATGTTTCAATGGTGGAACATGTCAGCCTATCATCTCTCCAAATCAACCTCCATCATTCAAGTGCCTCTGTCCGCTAGGTTTCTCTGCCAGCATGTGCGAAGTGGAAGTGCCGAATATTTGCCAACGAAAACGTCCTTGTCGGAACAATGGCCGTTGTGTTTTGCACACCGATCTCGAGCATTATCAATGCAATTGTATTTCGGGCTGGCGAGGTGAGCGATGTGAAGAGAGAGATAATTGCGCTTCAAGCCCGTGTAAGAATAACGCCTTATGCATCTCGAACACCAATGGAACTGGATTCACTTGTGAATGCCAAAATGGTTTCCGTGGAAACACTTGCGCCGAAGACATCAACGAATGTCTTGAGCTTGGCGATGATCTGGCTTGTAATCAAAAAGGTCAATGTATCAATGTGCCTGGATCCTATGTTTGTAATTGTGAAGCAGGCTACACTGGACAGCGTTGCGAAACCGTCTACATTCCATGCCAATCTGATAATCCGTGTCAGAATGGCGGTGATTGTATCGCTGATCATCTCTCGAAAACATATCAATGTAGTTGTCCGGTTGGTTTCACTGGACGTAACTGTGAGATCAATATTGATGATTGCGGTGGTCATCTCTGTCAGAATGGTGGCACATGTTTGGATGATGTCAACACCTATACCTGTATCTGTCCATCGAATTTTACCGGTCCTTATTGTTCGCAAGATGTCGATGAATGCTCGCTACAACCGCAACCATGCCAGAATGGTGCGACTTGTGCGAATACAATCGGTGGTTTCAATTGTATCTGCGTGAATGGTTGGACTGGTCAAACTTGCTCCGAGAACATTGATGATTGTGCTAACGCTCCCTGTTTCAACGGTGCAACATGTCACGATCGTGTTGGATCCTATTACTGTCAATGTCCACCGGGCAAAACAGGTCTTCTATGTCATCTGGATGATGCTTGCGCATCGAATCCTTGTCACAGTAAGTTAACAGAAAAATAATTCTATTATTATATATCTCTATCTATATTTGGAGAAAAAAAAATATCAAAGATTCTAAGAGGGGAAAGATTTAGAGTGAAACAAACGACAGATGCGCGTTTTGAAAATTGAAATCAAATCTTAGTCTGTAGAACGCTCGGAAATTTCATTAGATTATAGGAATCGATCTTTTTTTTTTTATTTCAAAAATTTAGATTAGTAAAATATTAAAGAGCTAATTTTGTTGAGTTTTATTTTTATTTTATTTTTTTTTTTGTTGAAAATTCTTCTCGAATTCAGATCGCTCTAGTGATCTGAATTCAACGATGAATTTAGAATAGAGTATTCGAGAGAGAGAGAGAGAGAGAGCGAATCTCTTTGTCTCTAGAGAATCGAAATCTTTCGCCTAAAGCATCCTGGATGTTTAGTCTCTCTCTCTCTCTCTCTCTCTCTCTCTCTCTCTCTCTCTCTCTCTCTCTACATCCACGTGATTTTTTTTTTTTTGGAATACTTTGGAAAATTCTACCTTTTTTTTTTGCTCAACAACGAGGTCAGCTCTCGAAAGACTAGCTTTTACAATAAATAGAAGAAAAAGCTGTCATTTTGTTTGGATTCTTTTTTTTTCCCATCACTCTCTCTCTCTCTCTCCCTCTTCAGATTGATTCTGTTAATCTATTGTTATTATTAGTATCTTTTTTTTCTCTCTCTCTCTCATTGTTTGATTCTTTACTGTAATAAATAATTCAAACAATTAAATCAATCCACAAAGAATCAATTCAATTGATCTCCGAGCTCTTTCATTTCATACATCTAGCGAATCAGATTTTAATCTTTATTCTGATACTATTTATGGATATTTCTGATTTCATTTTGCCTATTATATTTTTTTTTTTTTGATTCATCAAAGATTAGAAATTAGTGATTGGATTTTGTTCTTTTACTCTCCCTCTCTCTCTCTCTCTCTTCTCGATCAATCGAATGATTGTTATATTTGTTGTCTGTATTCTTTTTCCCATTCTTCTTTTTTTTTTTGCAATGATTCTCTTCTGTATTCAATATACAAAATTACCAATCAGATATTCAATTTTAGTATTGTTCCAGCTCTATTAACAGAGAGTTGTAGAGTTGGGTTTCCCTTTTTTTTCTCTCTCTCTCTCTCTCTCTCTCTCTCTCTCTTTCTCCACACAGAGTAATGTATTTCGTTAGTCTATTGTTATCGGAACATTGTCTATTTTTATTAATTATCGATTTATATTCTCTTTCTCTCTCTCTCTCTCTTCTTTTGGTCTCGATATCATCTATCTGTTGTTGCGAAGAACTAATGAATGATCCTTTTTTTTTTGCCACAATCTTTCAAATCTAGCTGGAGCCATATGTGATACTAGTCCAGTCGATGGAACCTATGTTTGTAGCTGTCCGGTCGGCTACAAAGGTACCGATTGTATGCAAGACATTGATGAATGTCATGATCGAGGCTCGCCATGTGAACACGGCGGTACCTGTGTCAATACACCGGGCTCATATCGATGTGATTGTGCGGTCGGTTTCGCGGGAACCAGATGCGAAGTGAACATCAACGAATGCGATAGTAATCCTTGCCAAAACGAAGGCACTTGTCTAGATGAACGTGGATCGTATCGATGTGTTTGTATGCCAGGTATGTGTGTTTTGATTTCGATTCGATTTTTAATTCAATCACTCGCATCCATTTGATTCGATAATTTTGATCCGATCCGATCCGATCCGATCCGATCTGATCTGATCGAAATGCTGTGCTGTGCATCGTAGTTGATCTAGACTATTCTTAAATCAAACTTTAACGTTGATCAGATTGGATCAGAAAAAGAAAATGCCCCGAAGGAAAATAATTTCAAATCTATCGTTCGTTTAACTTTGTCATCATCAGCTTTATCAGCGAAAAGAGAGAGAGAGAGAGAGAGAGAGAGAGAGAGAATCATCATCGCTCGAACAATTCACTATCAATATCAAAGAGAGCAAAGTAAAAAAAAGAAATAGAACCCTCAAACGAACAAAAAAAGCAAGCCAATGATTATGGTCTAGCTATCGTCGAGAAGGAGAGAAAAAAAGGAAACATTCTACTATTGTTGAAAATTTTGCGCAGCGCTACTGCAGTGGAATAGTGCGTTAGAATAGAATAATATTTGTTCTTTTTTATTGGATTGAATTTCATCGATAGCCCTCAGATCAGATCATTTGAGGTTACAATCGAGGTCAATCAATGTCGAACAAAATCTATAGCGCTCTACATTCACAGATTTTTATGAAAGCTCAATGCGAAACCCTAAATCCTGGTATCTATTGGAATGTTTTCTTGAAAAAAAAAACAAAACAAAACAAAACATCTGCTTTTTTTTCATCGCAAAAAATTTTCGCTTTCAATCTTCGCCTAGATTTTTTTTCTTGTTTCGATAATCTAAAATTCAAAAACGTAAAATTGAATTCCAATCGGAACGATTAGAAAAGATTGAGCTGATTCAATTTGATTAGATGAGATTTCGAGTGCTTCAGCTTAGATCATCAACATCAAATCACATTTGGATATTCAATGAACTTTGACATCATTGTTCGAAAAAGAAATCATCTTCAAAGCTTTCTGTGAGTGTGTGAGGTACAAAGTTTGCTCGGTAAAAAAAAATAGACGGAAACAATATTTTAAACTAAAGAATTAATGATCTGTAAGTAACAAAAGCTACGAGAGAGAGACAAAGAGAAAGGGAGAGAGAGAGAGAGAGATTACGTAATTTTTATCTAGATCACCACACACATCTTTGAATACTAAATTCTTCGTATGGAATCGTTTGGAATACTATTCGATTCGTTTTGAAAGAAGATACAAAAAAAAAATTTGCTTGAAGAATAATCTATAATCTTATCGAGCTTCTCTCGATTCGAATCGAAGCTTAATTATGGAAAAGAAAATTGCTAAACAAATAAAACTACTCTCTCTCTCTCTCTCTCTCTCTCTCTCTCTCTCTCTCTCTCTCTCTCTCTCTCTCTCTCTCTCTCTCTCTCTCTCTCTCTCTCTCTCTCTCTCACATCGATCACCTCCATCATTCGAACCGAGCAGACTAAATATTTAGCTTGGACGATAGAAGATCTCGTGTTTTAATCTTTCCCGAGAAAAAAAAAATCATTCAAATTGCGGATGAAAACTACTTCAAATGATCAATGATGTTAGTGTTGATGCTTGTTTAGATGATTGCAAAAATAAGTGAAGAGGAAAGAAAAAAAAATAAAGTAAAGTCAAAATTTTTCATTTCATTATTCTGGCAATGACCGATTCGAAGAGAGAGAGAGAGAGAGAGAGAAAGAGAGAGATTCTTAGAGATTACGAAACAGCAGAAGAAATCAATCATTTTGGATTCAACCATTTCTATCTCTATCTCTCTCTCTCTCTCTCTCTCTTTCTCTTTCTGTTACGTGATTCTTCAAACAACGAAGTTGTTGCATCTCAAAAAGATCGAATTGATTTCGTTGATTTCAGCACCGAGAGCGAATCACCTAACACCTAGCTCTCTTGTACATCCATTGTTGACTATTATTATTATTATTACTATTATTATTATTGCACTATTTGATAGCATCCCATCCATCGTTACTCTTACATCATCATTCATTTCATCTGGTCAGATCGCTCTGTTTGTGTGTGTGTGTGTCTGTGTGTGTGCGTTTGCTTTCCCTTCAATCGAACGATTTGAACTTTGTCATTGTTGTTCTACAAACTAGATAGATTTCGAATCGAGATTTGTTTAATGTTTGAGGTTTTTTTTGGCACTATTGAATGCGATCGCGAGAATCGATCATCGAGAATCTTATCATCTGATGTCAACGATTCAAGACTCTCTCTCTCTCTCTCTCTCTCTCTTCCTCGATCTCTACCCTTTCTCGATCACTATCAATCGTTCGAGTGATTGATGGATCCGAAAAAAAACTCTCGATGGACGAAAAAAAAGAGAGAGAGAGAGAGAGAGAAGAAGAAGGAGAAGAAAAAAAACAAATTTAAACAATTTATTTTAATGAATTCAAACTTTTTTTTTCAAACTATGATTTGCTTGATCATACAAACATTCCAATCTCATTTCGTTTCCGTAAATTTCGATCGGTCATTCGATGTCTCCGTAAAATCGATCGCTTTGATAAATCTCTCTCTCTCGTATTCGATTCATTTTATTTCTTTAAGCTTTCTTTCATGTTTGTTTTTTTCTTTCTCTCTTTCTTAATTTTTTCACGACGACGACGACGATGATGCTGATGAAGATGATGATGATGATGATGTTGATGATTGGTTTTGTCGTTCTTAAAAACCTTCTCTCTCTCAATCTCGGTTGGTTTACAGATCGTGGGAACGACATTTTTTTTTTTTTGAACACAATATTCAATCTTCAATCTTCAATGCATTTATATTAGCCATCCTTGTCTCCACATCTTCGTTTTTTTTTGGGTGAAAGAGTACGAAACAAAAAATCTTAGTCTAAGTTTAACTCTAAGTCTTAGTCCTCTCTCTCTCTTTCTCTCCCCCTTTCCCTCCGATCTCTTCTTGTTCTTTTTGTTGACTATTTTGTTCGGTCTCAATGTTTGCATATTTTTCCTTTTTTTTTCTTCTTTCTAGCCTCATAAAAAAAGAAGACAGATTTTTTGAGAAAATTTTATTTTTTCTTCCCTTCTCTGCTTTGAGTTTGTTTTTTTTTATTTCTTATTCCTCTCCACTTTCATTCTCTTTTCGGACTTCGAGCGATCCATAGTGCAGAGAAGAGAGATGGAGAGAGGGAGAGAGAGAGAGAGAGAGAGGAGTAATGTAAAGAAACATCGACACCGAAATCGAAGTGACTAGCTCGCTTACCGAAGAGTGAAGACCATATGCGTAGTGTGTGCGTAGTGTGTGTGTGTCTCTAGAATAGATACGAAATTATATGTCATCCTATCATTAAGTCTTAGGCTATCGTTTTAAGATCAGAATCAGATTTGAAGATTAGCGATGAAGAGCAGAGAGAGAGAGAGAGAGAGAGAGAGAGAGAGATGCTTGAAGATTTAAGAAGAAATTTTTCTCGATCTGATCGAACGCCATTCTTTTTTTTTTTTTTGTTGGAATCGAAATAAGATTCGAAAATTATTTTATCGAGGATCAGTATTGATGCAGTTCGGATTCGATTGATGTAAATTTTTCGAGAAGAGAAAAAAAATTAAAAAGAAAAGATAGAGAGAAAATAATCATCGCTCTATAATTAACCTGTGAAAAGATTGAGAATAATAATAATAATAATAATAATAATAATAATAATAGCGATGATAATGATAATGATAATGAAGATTTTTGTTCGCAAACAAAAAAAAAACATTTGATTGCTAATTGAACGGATAGTTTTTTTCCAAT
>CP080489.1:5161289-5177463 GCA_020844145.1 Sarcoptes scabiei | reverse complement strand
AATGACTGAAACAAAATGACCAATATAGCCAATCACACTAGTCTTGGTGTAAGAAGAGACACAAAAGATAGCTAAAAACACAGGTGAATAGATAACAGTTTTGCAGCAAAAAAAAAAAAAATAAATAAATAATCAAAGAGAGAAGAAAATCAACAACAAATGCTATTTATTTATTGATTTTGATCCGCAATTATCGTTAGAGCATCGAAAAACGAGAAAAGAATCAAAGCTAATAGAGAGAGAGAGAGAGAGAGAGAGAGACGAGAGAGACGAGAGAAAATCTTAGATTGTAATTGAAATATATCAAAGATAGAAATATAATTTACTAATTTGATGCTAAACAAATAAACGGAAGCAAACAATCTGTTTTGGACAATCATCAATGATAATGATGGTGATTGGTGATGGTGGTGGTTGTGGTGATGGTGGTGGTGATAGTGATGACATTTTCTCTCTGTTTGCTATGTTCTCGTCAAGATTTCTAAATCCAATCAAATATTTACAATTGATCAATTTGCTAGGATGAAAAAAAAACCCGATGACAAAAGAGATGTGAAATCCTCATCAGACCACTCATCATCATCAATGATTCTATTCGAAACAATCAATCAATTCAATCAACAAGTGATGTGAATTTCAATCAAACTTATCTAGAAAAGCAAAAAGATTGAATCCATTTTGAAGGGGGAAAAAATGCAAAGCTATCGTTTTTCGAAATCAAAATGCCTAGATTAGTTTCGGATGTGATTCTAAATAAAAAAAAAAAAAAAGAAAAAGAAAATTCAAAAAAAATAAAATTCAATGATAAAAGTCACAACGAAGATGATGATGGTGATGATGATGATGATGATGACATAATTGATCAATAGATATTTATCATTACTCATCTAATTCCCACGATCTTTTTTTTTATTTTTCTGAAGGAGATACGATTGCTTATTTTGTATGGAATTATACAAAAAAAAAAAAACAAACGAAAAGAATCCTTAACGATTTTCTTTTCATCATCCAATGATCTATGTCTTTATTGATACTTTGTATAGATTCTAGGCCGCTAGGGTTATTTTGAGCTAAAATTTGAGAATCAATGAGAAGAATCAACAATGCATTGATTTTATGATTTTGGATTTCTAATCTCTCTCTCTTTTCAATCATAGGCTACACTGGTGTTCATTGTGAATCTAACATCGATGAATGTTTATCGAATCCATGCCAAAATCATGCCATCTGTACTGATCTAATCAATGGCTATCGATGTCTCTGCACCAACGGTTTCGATGGGGTCAATTGTGAGAAGATGATCGATCAATGCTATAAGAATCCTTGCCGAAACAATGGTACATGTCATAATGAGATTCAATTATCTCATAGACAAGAGACATCGGTCTGTACCTGTCCGGAAGGTTTCGATGGACGTTATTGTGAATATAATATCAACGATTGTGAATCAAATCCATGTTTCTATGGTAAATGTGTCGATATGATCAATTCATTCAAATGCATTTGTAATCCAGGCTACACAGGTAAACGATGAATGTTTCGAATTAATTAATTTTGTTGAAAAATAATTATTCTTTTTTTTTTAAAAGGAATTCTATGTCAAAGTCAGATCAATGAATGTCAATCTAATCCATGCGCTAGCGGTGGAACTTGTATCGATGAATTAAATGGCTACAAATGTGAATGTCCAAACGGAACATATGGAATCAATTGTCAATATCAAGAGAATGAATGTTGGTCAAATCCTTGTTTGAATGGTGGAACCTGTCATGATATGACCAATAAATATCGTTGTCAATGTGCTTCTGGTTTTCGTGGCGAGCAATGCGAGATCATGATTGATCATTGTCTCTCGAATCCTTGTGCCAACGGTGGAACGTGTTACATGTTAATGGCCAACAATTATAAATGTATCTGTCCGAAAGGATTCCATGGACCACGTTGTCTTTCCGATGTCGATGAATGCTCACCGAATCCTTGTCTGAATGGAGGCATTTGTGAAGATGATGTCAATAAATTCACATGTCATTGTTCACCAGGCTACACAGGATTCCATTGCGAATCATTAATCGATCAATGTTCACAAGTACAATGCCAGAATGGTGGCACATGTATCAATCAACCTTTTCCATACGCTTCGAATTATCCATTCTCGACGTTCCGATGCCAATGTAGACCTAATTTTGCTGGACTCTATTGTGAAATTGATCAGAAGAGCACTCTAATTGATCAGAAACGTCGAAACGCTTGGGCACGCTGTCCGAAAGCTGATTTCTGCTACGAACATTTCTCCGACAATATTTGCAACGAAGAATGTAACATAAGAGATTGTCTCTTCGATGGTTTCGATTGTCGTAATACTGATTTCAATGGTAATTCTGGCACTTCAATCGGCTCGCATGATGGCTCTCCAAGTAATTCTCTTTCGATGGTCAATCATTCAAACATTCAATTCGATCAATGCAATCGAGACTATAATCCGTATTGCGAGGACAACTACGCCAATGGACATTGCGATTATGGCTGTAACATAGCGGAATGCGCTTGGGATGGTCTCGATTGTGAAAACGATCCATCATCCACTGACTATCTACGAGGAGAGCTAATAATCGATATCAATTTTCCATTCAATCAAATGAATGAAACTAATCCACCGGCACCAGTGAAAAAACTTATCCGAATGTTATCGATTCTTATCGGATCAGTGCTTAGAATTAGAGAGATTCGTGAGATCAATTATCATGATACCAAGCTAATAATGGCGATCGATAATCGAAAATGTCGTAAAACTGGTCAATGTTTTGAGAATTCACAAGAGGTTGCCTCGTTTTTGACTGTCTCACAGAATCGTCAAGCATCACCAGTGAAACAATTTCTACGCAAATCTGGTATCCAAATGCATTTCGATGCTGTCGATGAAGTACGAGATTCATTTATGAATCCAAACAATCAAGCTCATAATTTGACCTATATTGTGATTGGTTTCATGACGTTATTGTTTGTTGGAATATTGCTCGGAGCTTTGATGTCGAACAAGACCAATAAAGTTGCACGAGGTATCACATGGTTTCCGGAGGGCTTCTTCACCAATCAAATTCCATCATCACGAAGCGGTCGTCATCATTCGAATATGAATGCTTCAGCCGCTGCCGCCTCTGGAGATTTTGGCCGACATCATCGACGTGGTGGCAATCATCTTGGTCTCGCTCATACGAATTCAATCAGATCGGGTTGTCCAGATGGACAAGAAATGCGACAATTCAAAACAAGAGAAGATATGATCGATGAGAAAAGTCCTTGCGCAGCGGCTATCTACGAGGAGCCTAGTGAATGTCGATCATGGTCCTCTGCTCATTATGAAGCGTTTCAACCTCACGATTCACTCACACCGCCATTGCCGACTCCTTCGATTGATGCGATCGGTCCGAATGGAATGACTCCGTTGATGGTCGCATCAGCATTTCCAAACGTGATCAATTTCGACAATCCAGAAATGGTTTGCGATAAAACGAATGCGGTGAAAGATCTATTGAACAACGGTGCAAACGTTTCGCTTACTTGTGACAAAACAAACGAAACCTGTCTGCATTTGGCAGCTCGATACGCGAGAGCTGATGCCGCTAAACATCTAATTGAATCTGGTGCCGATTGTAACGCTCAAGATGCTACTGGTCGAACACCTTTGCATGCGGCGATCGCTGCCGATGCTCGTGGCGTTTTCGAAATATTGCTACGAAATCGAACGGTAGATTTGAATGCTAAAACTAACGATGGAACAACTCCGTTGATTCTGGCTGCACGTATGGCCAACGAAGGAATGTTAGAGCAATTGGTTCTGCACAATTGTGACCTAAATGCAATTGATGAAGCTGGTAAAACAGCACTTCATTGGGCTGCATCCGTCAACAATGTTGAAGCGGTCCGCGTTCTCCTACAAAACGGTATCGATCGAGATTGTAAAAACAATCGTGAAGAGACGCCATTGTTTTTAGCCGCACGTGAAGGTGCCTATCAATGTGCAAAACTTTTGCTCGATTATCACGCCAACAGAGATATCACCGATAATATGGATCAATTGCCTCGTGATGTTGCTTTGGCTCGAATGCACACAGACATCGTCGATCTTCTGGACAAACATGAACCATCTTCCTTGCCTAATCTTCAATCACTTTATGCACCTGGTAGTAATCTGAGCAATCCAATCACTTCACCGATACCGACAACCTGGAGTACAATGGGTCGTAATACGGCCCCAAGACGGAAGCCTGTACAACAATCTTATGGTGTCAATAATAACGCAAACGAGAATCGAAAGACTCCTGCTCATCATCAATCTAATTTGAATCTAGCTTTGCCAAATATCAACGCTAATAGTCCGAACAACAACGAACAAAATGATGGCTCATTGATCAATCCTAATTTGACTTTGAATAAATCGAAAAAATCTTCGAATTCCACCAACACTAATAATGGTGGTAATAAAATGAGCGCCGATAGTCCAATGAAACCTTCAATGGATTTAGATAATTTGATTTCGAACGCTCCACCGCCTCCGCCACCGCCAAGAAATTGTGTCGCATTATACGATATTAATCCAGCCAAAATGATTAACACTGCTAAACAGCCAATTCTGCTACTAGGCTGCGGAGCACCGAACGATAATCTGGTCGAGATGAAAGTGATTGATGATCCATTGATGATACAACAGCAAACATCTCCATTGGGTACAGTTCAAACAATCACAACAAATCATCATCAAAATCAACCATCATTCAATAGCTTTGCGGAGAACAATTTCCAAAATGGTGGCAATAGCGGAGTGATTGGTTCCAATAATCATGAGAACGTCAACAGTCCTTCTAACAACAACAATTTCGATAGTATCAATGCATCGAATAGTAATGCTGCCTTTTTTGATTTCATAAGCTCAACGAATACCGCGAACACTTCGAACGATCATCATGTTGGACATCATCACCATCACCATCATCATAATCATCATCAACATCAATATTCGATTTCAGGACAATCAGAGAATGTTAATTCGAATCGACCGACACCGATTTTTGATGATTATTTTGGTAAGAAACATCATCAACAATCACAACCGATAGCTGTTGCTCCGAGACATCCCAATAGCCAACAACAGAATGGTTTACCACCGACACCAACAGCAACGACAGCACCGACCTCTCTATCAACGACCAATATGCCTCATCAGAAGAATCAAACAATGTTGTGTAGTGAGCAACAACAACAACAACAACATCACCATCAATATCTTCATCAATCAATGCAGCAACCGAAATCGGCTGTAAATAATTCCTACAATTACAATCAACAATCTTTGATAGCAAACACTGGTCAACAACCATCATCACAGCAGCAACAACAACAACAACATTTGAGACCATTCGATTCGTATCCGACTCCTTCGCCCGATTCTTGGGGATCACTATCGACATCATCGCCTTTGTCTTCGAACGATTGGATAATCAGTGGTAGTAACAGTGGTGGTGGTACTAGCGGAAACACTGGCATCACAAATCTGGTCGATGAGATGTCAATGGTATCGAATATGTTATTCAATACGCAAGGACCGCAACCTGGACAGACTTTGAGCTCTGGACAGATGATTTCGAATGGTATTCTTCTATCGCCAACCTCGTACAACGCTGCAACGCCTACTAATGTGATGAATGGTAAAGCGAATTCAGCGTTGAACGGAATGCAAAGTGTAACGGCGGTGACACAAACTTCGCTTATGGCTAACGTTATGCAAGCAGGCCAAGATCAGCTTCACCAACAACACTATCAACATCAATCACATAATCATGTTCTTGGAAGCAACACCGCCAACGATCCATTGATGATGTCGAATGTGAACGATTCGTCTTACAATAGCCAAACGGCAACAGTGAATGGATCCAATATGAACAATAATGATAGTAATAATAACAACAACAACAACAACAACAATAATAATCATTCTCTACATCAGCCAAGGTTTCAACCATCATCGACCCAGCAAGCGGTTTTCATTTAGAATCGAAAGTGATCGAAATCTTGATTGATTCGAATATTTTTTTTTTTTTCGAATGCCAATTCTCATTCGAATATTATTGTCATTGTTTGTTTTAGCTTGTTGCTGTTTGTTTTTTTTTCTCTCCATCTTTTTTTTTCTTGTTGAATTCCCCACCCCCTATCCAAAATTCTTTTTTTCGATCTTCACTATTCTACACTCTACTCTAGAACCGGAACTGAATAACGGAAAAAGAAAGAAAAAACGTGGAAAATACTTTCTACTACTCTTTTGGTTAGCTTCATTGAAATCTGTTTTCATTTTTTTTCTTCGAAACTTTGAAACTCGTTTTGGATCGAAATGAACAAAAAAAAAAAAACAAACAAAAAACAAAAAAAAACATTTCATTGTAAATTAAACAATCTCTATCGTAGCTATCTGTATATCTTTGATCTCTCTCTATATTCTTATGAATTTTATTCGATTTTATTTTATTTTATTTTTTTTTTTTTTTTGAAGCCATTTTCTCTTTCTTTTTTGGATAATAAACTCATTTTGATTGCGTAATTTGAATTCATTTCTAGCTCGTATTAGCTGGTATAACGGAACATTTTGTGTGTTGGATTCGAAATGGAATACTACGAAACAGAGAGAGAGAGAGAGAGAGAGAGAGAGAGAGAGAGAGAGAGAGAGAGATGGAAAGGAAGAAAAAAAAAAAGAATTTTCTTTTTTTGCTCTTTTTGTTTCTTCGATTGAGAATTCTATTCTCTTTAAATTCACCGGATTCTATCGATCGTTTGATTTTTGGTCTCCTCTTGTATGATTAATATGAAACAAGATCAGACATTGAAACTGCTATTGTGTCAATATCTTCTTACGAAATTTGAACAGTTCCAGATTCCAGGAAGAAAGCGTAGATGGGGAGAGGAGTTTTTCTTTTTAGAAAAAAAAAATCTCCTATCCAATCAATTAAATTACTAGATTAATATTCTGTTCTTTCATTTTTTGACACAAAAAAAATATGCGAATTTCATTCATTTTTTCAAAAAAAAAAAATGGAAGGCAAAAAGAAATATGAAAAAAATGGAGAAAATAAAAGAGAGGGGGGAAGGGGGAAGAGAGAGAGAAGGATCTAGAATTGATTTCTTGGTTAGGTCTTTCCGTTCAAATCGAGAAAAAAAAACTTTTTTTTTCCCCGAAATAATTAGAGTTGGCATAGAAACTTTAAAAGAATTTTTTTTTTTTGAAAAGGTCGTAGAACAAAAAAAATAGAGAGAGAGAGAGAGAGAGAGAGAGAGGACTTTTAAGTTTTTGTTTCTCTCATTTATAATTGTAAAATTTTTTTTTTCAACAAAAAAAATTGTAATGAACCTAGAGGTTCTACAAAAAAAATGAAAAAAAAAAATAAAATTCTCTTCACATTCCTATCTCCGTTTCTCATTCAATCTGTTTCAATCTGATTCGATTTCAAACTTAAGGTGTTTGCTTCAATTCAAATCCTATTGTGATTCAATTGGAATAGCAATTCCAATTTTGTTTATTCTTTCTTCAGTTTCTTTCGATCTTTAACTATCATACTGTATTCAAAAAAAAATCAAATAAAAAAAATACGAACCAAAAAATATCGAAAGCTCAAAAAGCTCGAAAGACTTGATCAAAATTTTTTTTTTTTTTTTGATCGAATGGATAATCTTTTGAATTTTAACAACAACGAATCTTTTCGATATTTTCAAGAAGAAAATTTTAGATCCAATTCAATTCTTATCGAAAATCTTGAACAATTACAAAACCAAATTGAACGATTTAAATTTGTTCTCTTTCAAACATCTCTTTGCGAACATTTAATACGATTAAATTTTCGTAGTGATCAACAAAATAATTTTGTTTTTAACAAAACATCCAATCAAAACGATTGTGATCTTAGTGAACAAAAACAAAATCATTCAATGAGAAGAGTTAACAATTCTTATAATAAATCGAATAGAATCAATACGATTGATACGATCGAATTAAAGAATCGTCTCGAGCAACATCGTCAAGGAATGGATGATTTACGAACAGTACTAAGCGATATCGATCAACATCTAACAATGTTGAAAGAGATCGAGAAACGTAATCTAAATGTTTGTGAATCGTTCACGAAAGAGATCCGTAATAGAGATGAGACACTTTTCGAACGAATGAGACAGATTAATGTGATGAATCATGAAATGGCCGCTTTGCAAGCTAAAATACAGCATTTGATGTTGAAAAATACTCAACTAGAGAATGAGATCAAATTTCTTAAGGTTTGTTCAGAAACAGAGAGAGAGAGAGAGAGAGAGAGAGAGAGAGAGAGAGAGAGAGAGAGAGAGAGAGAGAGAGAGAGAGAGAGAGAGAGAGAAAAAAAAAATTTTCCGCCATATTTTTATTTCTTGTTCAATTTTTTTTTTCAAATTTTTCCTCAGACTACATCATCGTTGGGAAATAGCGAACAATCATCGACACCGAACAATATCGATCTCGATCGTAGAGAATCAAACTTGAACAATAATCAAATCGAGAAAGAATCAACAGTTGTGAATGTTTTCGATGAAAGCCTATCAAATCGATCGAATCAAAAAGATTCGTTAGAATCGGACGATACGAACGAAATGAATCTGGCCGAAGAAGAGGTGAAGCAAGCGAACCGTGAAGAAGATGATCGGATCGGAAAAGCGGATGTGCGATTGAGAAGATTCCAATCGAATCTTATGCTTGATGTGAATGATGGGATGAAGAATTCGAAACAAATCGATATTCTGGAGACATCGACAACGATGAAGAAAACTACAATGACAACAAACGATAATGAAGAGAATCGAATCGAACGAACAGACACCATCACTGAAGATTCGATCGAATGCGGTATTGCAAATGAGAATAGAGAGAGAGAGAGAGAGAGAGAGAGAGAGAGAAGATTCATTTTCTCATTCAAACGAAATGTTTTTTTTTGTTTTGATTAATCTTTGATTTACTACAGTGCTACAGTTACCATTCAAAAATGTCAATAAAAGCCTTGAAACGGATGCGATCAAGAATTTGTCGAGAAAAAACAATGAAGATGGAAGAAGATCGAATCAAGATGATGTTTTCAAACAAAACGATAACGATAGAGATGAGAATAGAAGTGAGCGAATCAATCAGATTTTTGAAAGTGAACCAAATCAACAACATCGAACCGAAATTGATCGAATCGAAAACGAACGATCGATTTTGGAGGCTAACAATCAGCAACAGAGAGAGATATTCAATGATCTTCTAGCTAAATATAAAACAATCGAATCGCTTGTTAAAAATAAACTTGGTAAGAATCTAGAAAGCAGATTCTAGATGAAGAAGTTTGGTGGAATTTGTTTTGTTTTCTGTTTTTTCGGATAATTTTTTTTTTTTTTTTTTTTGCTAATCAAAATTTTTTTTAGCCGAAACAAATCTCAACATTGGTGATGAGAAGATTCGAAACGTTAATGAGAATGATGGAACAAGTGAATCGGCTATCGAACGATTCGATTTCGAAACGAATCTAGATGTCGATCCGAAAACGATCGAAATGATCGATAACGATGAGATTGTTGCCACTTCGGTAAAAGCGTTCGAAAATTTTCTGAAAATGCAAAAAGATCTCGAGATTTTGATCAAGAAAGAGAATGATTATCGTTCCAAAATATCGGTTCTGGAGCAAGAGAATCATGATCTAAAACAACAAGTGAAAGAGGATGAATATAATCTAAGCGATGTTCAATACGAATTGGATATCTTGAAACATAACTATGAGCTAGAGATTGAAAGTTTTAGTACGGCGATCAATGAACGTGAAACATTGATCGAGAAGATGCAACAAAAGTTACAGAATTCGAAAACAAAATATCTTAAACTAAATGAACGTTTGAAAACATCATCGAAGATCGAGATTGAATTGAACTCGAAGATTGAAGAGCTCGAAGGGCGTATCGAATATGAGCTATTGGAGAAGAAGACATTGATCGATTCGAATATAAGCGAATTGGAAACGAAACTAGAGAGTCAGCAAAAAGAATATCAGCTTGATATTAATAATCTTCGAACGGATCTTGTTTGTAGCGAATCGATCAATCGAGAGCTTCGAAACAAGATTGAAGATCTAGAGAATTCTATTAAAAATTTTGGTAAGAAATTTTGATTTCATCTCCTGTTTTCGGTGTTTTAAAAAAATCTTTTTTAAATTTTAATAATCTCTAATTCGATGATTTGTTCTTTTTTTCCCCCTATCTTCTTCATCGATTTCAATCGAAAATTTGTTTCATTTATTTATTTATTTATTTATTTATTTTGTCATTCTCATTCCTCGATCCGATCCGATTCGATTCGATTCGATTCGATTCGAAGGTTCAACGGAATCCGATGATGAATTTCTCTACTATAAGAATCAAATCGATAGTCTTGTGAAAGAGTTGGATAGAGAGAAACAAGAGCGACGACAAAATCAAGAGATTTTTGAGCAAACGATTCGTGGCAAAGAGAAACAAATCGAACAGTTTCGAGAGCAATTGAAAAAAGAAAAGGATGGCATACAACGTAAGTGATTTGTTTGATTTGGAATCGAATCAAAATCTGATGATCCTTCTTCATTCTTCATTTTTTTTTTTTGACGTCATTAAAAAAAAGGTGAGAAAACAGATTTCGAACAAAAAATACGTAAACTATCAAACAAAATCAAGAACAAAGAGATCGAGAATAAAAAATTACAAGAGAAAATCATAGATTTTAGTGAACGATTTCAAAATCAAACAATTTCATCGGAACAGAAAGATGGAAATGATTCGATGATAGATCGAGGCGATCCATCGGAGAAAAGTAAAGATCAATTGCTTATCGAATCGGTGATGAATGAGATGAAAATTGCCGAACTAAATTCTCGTCTTGAGGAAGGAGAAGAGCGGCTATCAAAACAGGAACAATCGTTGAATGAGGAACGTGAACGTCGGCGACAATTGGAAACATTCTATCTGAATCTATTGAATGATGTCAATGATCGAAGCTATGGTGAATTGATGCAGAATTCTATCACAATCAAAAATGGCCGCATCGAATTGAATCGAATGGGTCAACAATTGACTCAGCAGCCGCATCTATCCATAACGGAATGGTTTAGTGATGAGAGTCGTTCGAATCTTTCACATCATCATCACAATACAAATTATCATAGAAAAGATTCGACAAATAGTTTGGCTTTGTTTATGGACGAGACGTCCGATCGTTTGGTGAACGCTGCAAACTATTCAAGCGGATTAGTTTCGAGCGAGAACGAATCGAATGCTCAACAGCATCATAATCTTCTTGCATCTTCTGGTCAAGCTGATCCGAACGATCTATGGTCAGCGTATCGTTCGCAAGAATCATTCGATTCGAATAGCTCAATTAGCAATCAATGGCGTCGATGGTTTCGATATCGAAAGAATCGATTTCTTTTGGGTCCAACCAAACGTAAACTTACTCGATTGGCATTGATTCTCTACTTGATCGTAATGCATTACTTAGTTTTGATGTATTATTTTGGTTAGAGTTAGATCGATACTAAATGAGAATCGAATCTTTTTGCAACGATCAGCACTTTAATCGAAATCTATTCTAATCGCCAATTTTTATTTGAATATGAAATCAATCCATACAGATCAATCTTTGGAAGGATTTCGATCCTCGTTCTCCAATCAATCATTGAAAGAAAAATTGTTTCGATTCTTATTTGCCCATTTTATTTCTAAATTTATTATTTTGAAACAAAGATTACCGAGAAAAGCAGATAATTAAAATTCCTAGAATATAATCACATTTCATCTCATATTTTAGCTTTGTTTCGCAAAAATTATTACTAACTTTTCATTACAATTTACAATTGTGAAAGAATAGATTAATTTTCTAAGATTAATTTTCAAACTAAATTCTAAATAGAATAAAGTTTAGCAGATTTTTTCTCTCTTCAAATTGAATCGAAAATGTGTAAGCATAGGTTTTGCTTCCACTTCCTTTTTGCTTTTCATTAGAAGATTCAAAAACTTGGAACTAAACTATAATCGGAAACTATGCTGATTTAAAAAAAGCTATTTGTTATCGATTCCAAACAAAAGATGGCGATCAAGTATATGGTTTTAAGGATGATAGTTTCCGAGATTCTTCTTCAAAAACGAAATTCTGAAATTCAGCATAGTCAATGTATCGTTGTTATATGGGGAGGATAGGGGGGGGAAATCTCATTTCTATAAGAAAAGCATTTCAGTGAAGAGTTTAGAAATCGAATCGAACGTATGTTAAGCTAATAGTTTCGATTGAAATTCACGTTCTAGCCGGGGATTCAATTTCTTCATTCTAATACCTCAAGAATAGCAAAAAAAAAAAAAACCAGAAAAAAACGTTTTTTTCTTTAAACATTCGAATAGAATCGTAATGTCCGTGCGATGTATCGTTAGAAAGCGAGAGAGAGAGAGGATTTTAGAAAAATGAGAAAAAAAAATCGAAGAACCAGTCAAAAACTAGAAAGTAGAAGAAGAAATCTGACCATCTCTTACCAGTCTCTTTTCACAGTTAGTCTCGTTCTTCTTCAACCACACTTAACCTAATGGACAAGTCCAAATGAAATTCGAAAAGGTAAGACTGCAAATTAAACCAAACGATACAATAGAGAAGAAGAGAAACGCTATGATGAGAAACGTGTTCGGTGTGTTTGTCTCTAATGCTTCGAATTTCTCTCTCTCTCTCTCTCTCTCTCTCTCTTTATAAGCTCAAAGCTATAAGAGAAGAGAGAGAAGAGAGAGAGAGAGAGAGAGAGAGAGAGAAAAGTTAGCTTTAATTTGAGTCCATTCTTTTGATGAACTGAGCTCTGAAAAGATTGGAGGGGGAAGGGAGAATGTTTTAAAATCTTGCGCGTTTTCGAAACAATCCGGTATTAGATTTCTGAGCCTAGAACGAAAAAGCGGGAGGGGGAGAAAGAGCGAGAGAGAGAGTATCCAAGAGAAACACAACAATCAAACTAAACCGCACCTCAAACAAATGGATGGAGGGAAAAAAATCTTCTCTCTCTCTCTCTCTTTTTCACTATTCTTCTATCTATTCGAAGATCTTCTATTCGAATCCCGGGTTTTAGTTACCAAAAAAAAAAAAAAAAAAAAAAAAAAAACAAAGAAAACAAAAAAAGATGAAATGTGGAAAATGATTTTGTGCTTAGCAAACACACAGATCTCTCTGCCACAAGATATTGAAACATTGAACTATCGAAAAAGACAGAGAGAGAGAGAGAGAGAGAGAGAGAGAGAGAGAGAGAGAGAGAGAGAGAGAGAGAGAGAGAGAGAGAGAGAGAGAGAGAGAGAGAGAGAGAGAGAGAGAGAGAGAGAGAGAGAGAGAGAGAGAGAAATTGACAAAAATCTTTTCGAACAACGAAAAAGAATGCGGCAAATCGGTCTGAAATCTAGGAACCGAATTGATGCTTGCTTTAAACTTTTTTCTAATCTAAGACAGAGCACAAGACACTCTTTTGGAGCTTTTTTTTGAGATATTTAGTTTTTTTTGATTCGCAGAGAAAATTTTTTTCAACTCGATTCAGGGAGGCAAACTACTCTGAATTTTTTCTTTTTCTTTTTTTTTCCCCCAAAAAATACAAGAAGAAAAAAAAATCACTAAATAATGAGAGACAATCTCGAATTGATTTTGGATCCTATGGATCCTAGCTATCAACATCACTCTTTGCTACTAGCTAGAGAGTATTTTTTTTTTTTTTTTTGTAGTTGTTGTTGCTGTTGTTGTTGTTATGAAACAAAAATCAACCACCGAGATAGTGTTCGTCCACATTTTTACCAAACCAAACCAAACCAATCTAGCAATTCGTTTCGTTTGTTGTTGGATCGAAAGAGAGAGAGAGAAAGAGAAAGATTTCAACAACATATTGGGAAGAGGAATAGGATAAAGTTGAACGAATCGAATGAATCATCCACCATCCACATCTGCATTATAACAATACTCTTTGGCTTAGGTAAGATTCTCTCTCTCTCTCTCTCTCTCTCACACGCACACACACACACTCACTCACTATCACACTGTGTATCTTGGTATAGAGAGTCCAAAAAAAAAAAAAAAAAAAAACGGACCATGTTGATTTCGATGCTGACGATATCATCGAAATGGTTGGTGTTGGTGGCGGCGATGCTGTTGTTAGGCTAGGCAAGGCTAGTCAATATCGGCAGCTATTGTGGAGAGAATGCTTCATCTAGCTTCTACTCGGATAACAAGAAAGAGAGAGAGAGAGAGAGAGAGTAGAGATCCTAACACTAAGCACAGAAGAGATCGATGAGATTTTGAAGCATTCGAAGTGAAGACACGCAAACGGAGCGCAATTTCATTTCTTCTTACAATTGTTGGTGCTGGTGCTGGTGTTGGTGTTTGTGTGTGTATGTGTTTGTATTTGTAATGTATGTATGTAACATTAATGCAAGTCGATGACTTTTTTTTTTTTTTATTTTATTTGATTGCATTTCATTCTTTTCTTCGATGATTGATTTGTTTTTTTTTTTTTTTTTTTTTTTTTGCTGTTCTGCTTTGTAGAGAAAAGCCAGAAACGATTCGTTCGATTCGATTCGATTTGGAGTGAAAAGGAGAAAAAAAAAACACGCGCACACACCCACAAAACTATCAACATCACCTTCTTCATCATCGAAATGATGTGGAATAAATGAGAATCAATACAAAATGAATCTATTCAAGAATGAATTGAATGAAAATTTTATTTCAAAAAACATCGAGAAATCAAAACGACAATCTTAATCTTAGATCCGAATTCTATCGTTGATCATTGGTGGACATTTTTTTTTGTTTGTTTGTTGTTTTTGTTTTTGGAATCGAATCTTTTTTTTTTTTTTTTTTTGATTCCGTTTTTTTTTTTTGTTTGCTCTACACTCCAATCTTCAATCTCCAATCTCATTGTTCTTCTAATCTCTCTTTGGATCGTTATGTGCTGAGATGTGTGTGTGTGTGCTATCGTTGGTGATGATGAAAATTGTGTTTTTGTTGTTCTCATCATTTTGAAAAACTAAGAAAGAAACAAACAAAACTAACATTAATCTAAAACGAACACAAAAAAAACGAAAAACAAAAAAAAATAAAGAACACCAAGAGACGAGAATATTCGAGATGAGAACGAAAACAATCGTTTTGATTGAATATTTTCCATTTCTTAGTGAAAAAAAACAATCGAATTCGATTCGATTCGATTTGAAATTTCTTCTCGAATCTCCGACACATCTTTGATTAGATTGATTTGTTCTCATTTCTCATTTCATTTCGTTTTTGTTTTGTTTTGTTTTTTTTTTTTTCGATCCGCTACCATCAATTTCTTTCAATTTTGTTTATTTATTTGTTTGTTTGATCCACGTGTATCTACAAATATATGTGTGTGTGGGTGTGTCTGTTTGATTCTTTCGTTTCGTTTCGTTTCTGTTTCTGTTTCGCTTCGAAACATTCTAATCAATACATTCCTTAGATTGTCGACAATTTTGAATCCAATTTTTCTTTTTTATTTTTGGATTCACTCAAAAACTTTCTCTCCATAGGTAAGTGTTTGGAATTTTTTTTTTTTTTTTTTTTTGATGAAGAATCAAAGCTTTTCATAGAAGTTTTGGGTGAAAAATAGCTTTCACTCTTTTTCTCGATCCGGTTCCAAGCTAGCATACATTTAGCATTAAACCACAATATTTACCATTAGAATTCTCCTTCATTCGATTCAATTTCGGTAATTTGATCGGCTCAAATTAGACCTCTGTTTGTTGCCTAGTGTTGGCTATTCGATGTGTAACTTTCCGATTCGATGTAAAATTTGAAATTTGAAAATTTCAATCTCTAATCTCTGATCGATTCAATCAATTGAACCAGATAACAAAAAACCGACAACAACAACAACAACAATATCTTAAATATTTTTGGAATTTTTTTTTCGGCTTTCTCATAGTAATCTTTGTTTGTTAGTTTGTTAGATTTTTTTTTTTTTAAATTAGCTTTTTACCGGCGATCAAAAATCGTATCGATTCGATTTTCATTCATTCATTCATTCATTTAGAAGCTGAAATGCTCAATTGATTAGATTTGAATCGAATAAGAAAAATAAAAAATTTAATC
>CP080489.1:5128396-5156189 GCA_020844145.1 Sarcoptes scabiei | reverse complement strand
ACTAAGATTCTCATTGATTTGTTCGTTCGTTCGTTCGTTCATTTAACTAATCATTTTCGATCGATTAAATTGGATATGCCAAACAAGAAAAGATCGCAAAACGACAATAATTTAGAAACAAAAAAAAATGAACAAAAAAAAAAGAAACAATCATCAAAAGTTATCAGGGATTTCAAAGTTTCAAAGAAAAGTTTCGATGATGAGAAGGATAGAGAAGAAAAATTTGTAAGAGACACACAAAAAAAACAAAAACGCAATAGATTCAATGATTGCTAGAATGAATTCATTCAATGATTAATTTTGATTACGAAAATAAAAAAAATGAGAACTGTTTTTCCCGAAGTTCCGGTTGTGATGCGATGTGATTGATTCAAGCGAATTCAAGCAAATTGAGAGATATGAACAAAAGGGTGGGGGGAGAAAGTGAAATCTATAATCAAAATGATTAAGATGATGAGAACAAAAAGATTTCTTTCATTCAAAATTATCTTCCACACTATCGAAAGATGATTAGACAGAATTGGAATAGAGAGAGAGAGAGAGAGAGAGAAAGAAAAAAGATTGAAGAAATCAAAATGGTGGATTTCATTCGAAAAAATCTAACCAAATGAACATTTCAACCAGATTGAAGGTGTAGACAGAGAGAAAGAGGAAGAGGCGATAATTTTCGATGATTTTCGATCATTGGTAGCTCTAGAAAATTTTGAATTCAAAAAAAAAAAATCAAATTTAAATTCAATGGTATTCGAACGGAACAAACAAACAGTAGGAAAAAAAACAAGGCACTTTGATTGCTGATTCGCTAAAGAAACGATTCGTATTTTGTAATTTTGAGAACAAAAAAACGGAATGGAAAAAATTCTCAAAATACGGATGTATTGAATCTTATGGATGGAGAAAAAAAAAGAATTTGAACTTAAACAAAGAGAGAGAGAGAGAGAGAGTTACAACCATTTGTTGCACGTCTGTCCAATTTGCACAACGAAAAAAATTTTTCTCTTCGGCTCTTCTTCACAGACAGACGGCTGAGTCTTGAATGAGAACAAGAACGGCATGAAAGAAATCTTTTTTTTTTTTTTTTCGTTGTTCGTTGGTGATCTCTCTGTTTCTGTTCACTTACAACCACCATCAACCACAACCACCACCACCACAGCCACCATCGACAGCACCTCTGTTCTTAGATTCAGATTCCATTCATTTCGATCTCTAGTGACTGGAGTACTGATTTTGTTTCGATTGTACAGCGGACCATGCAAACGATTCATCTCATCAGCATTGAGCTCTCCAGACGACCACATTCACCATCATCGAACATTCACAATCCTAGAACCTCGCGTATTGGTGAGAGTTATTCTGTCCTACCCCATCTACCTATCGTAGGTTAGCTTAGCTAGCTTATCTTAGCTTAGCTTCTTATTACAATTCAGATTTTTTTTGCAACCAAAAAATAAAAAAAATGAATAAAAATAATAAAAAAAACTTTCGAATGATTAGAAAGAAAACTAGCGTAAGAAAAAAAGAGCTAGTTCTTATTGCTCTCCAATTTCTTAGGCTCATAAATAGTTTAGCCCGAGGCTAGTTTTCGATGGTCTGGTTTAGCATAGCAATCCCAACGTTAGCGAAAAAAAAGCGCATGTGTTTCTTTCCCTAGAATACGTTCTCTCTCTCTCTCTCTCTCTCTCTCGAATAGAGATTTTCATTAAATCAATGCTCTTTTTTTTGTAGAATTTCTACGGATAATATTATCAATTATGATCGAACAATTCGAAATGGATTATACGATATCGATAGTAAGAATAATCAATTCATAGATCTTGATAACCAACAACCAATATCTTCAACCATAATATGATGAGACCAAAATTATTCTCTATCGAAAAAAAAAAATAAATACATCGAGAAGAAAAAGGAAGAGAAATGAGACAAAGATTTGCAATGCGAATGAATGAAAAAACAAAAACAAACTGTGACGAATAATGAATAATCGAATGTCTTCTTATTGATCTTCAAGAGAGAGAGAGAGAGAGAGAGAGAGAGAGAGAGAGAGAGAGAGAGAAAGAATGACAACGAAGAAGAATAATGAACGAACGAAAAGAAGTGTCCAAAGTACGAAGAGAGAGAGAGTACGAAAAGGATTATGGTTCTCAACCTCAACCTCAACCTCAACCTCAACATCAACATCAACATCATCATCGTTGTCAAAACAAAACAAAAAAATCTTTGAATAAATCTTGGTTTTTTCAAAAAAAAAAAAAAAAAGTTTTTACTCGAGAATTATAAAATCAATTTTGAACATAGAGCGAAGAGAGAGAGAGATAGAATCTAGTTTAATACGATTAGTTTCTCCACTTAATGTTCTTTGAATGGATTCAATTTGAGATTGAAATATGAAAATAATAATACTAATAATAATAATAATACTGTGGCAGTCTTACAGAAAATTTCTTTTATTTTTTAGGTAGTCGATCGATAGTGACGAGTATCCTCGTCACTCGAGACTCAATGCACAGAATTAGGATTCGATTAATTCTAATTGCTGACTCATCTTGCTACAATACTAATAATCGAAGCAAAATATTGTTTGAAAAGAATTTTATTGTTGGAACAAAAATTCCTATCAATCGAAAAGTAGATTTGTAGATTTGTAGATTTTTTGTTTTTTTTGTTTTTTTTTTTTTTTTGGAAAACTTTGATTGATATTCTTTAAAATTCATTAAAAAATCTTTCACACCTTTCAAATATTTAGTGTATAGACCAGACAATTCTACTCTTTAGAAGAGCTCTCCACATAGATTGTGTGATTTGGTTTGAGAAAACATCCACACTCTAAAACTCAAAAGAAAAGAACAAGGGGAGAAGAAAAGTACTTCAATTAAGTAAGCAATAAGATGGATTAGATTTCACATCTCAATCTTCAAATTCATCAACACCCTCGACATCGATATCGATTGTGTTCGATCGATTCGATCAATATAATCATTGGATGGAATAGAAGAAGAGGAGAGGGAACGAAATTGTAGCAAAATGAAAACTTTGTTGAAGAAAAAAATATGATGAATAAAGCGAAGGTGGGAGAGAGAGAGAGAGAGAGAGAGAGAGAGAGAAAGAAAAGATGGCCAACATCAAAATTAATTAACACAGAAATGAAGAAAAAAATAGGTACCAAAGTGAGATCATTCATTATTTTTTTCTCTTCCAATTAGCTGGTATTGATTGTCTGCTAATTTCGAACACTTCTCTCTTCCACATTTCAATCGAAACAATCCTTTTCGATGAAAGAAAGAAGGTTAGGAGAGAGAGAGAGAGAGAGAGAGAGAGAGAGAGATTGACGATTCAATTTGTTTCGAAGGTTTAGGTTAGAAAACTAATTGATTCAATTAAAGGGCAAGCTTTCGATGCAATTTTCAATCGTATAGAGAAATTCTTATGAGATTTCAAAAAAAAAAAAAAACAATGCTACGAAATCTCAACGAAAATGTGTGACGAATACAAAGTGAATAGATTCGAAAATAATAATAATAATAATAATAATAGCGATACCAATATCATAGCAATATCGATGATAGTAGTGTAAATGATAATAATGGAGACATAAAACAAAAACAAAATTAGATTCCATCCAATTCCAAAAAAAATGGGGAAAAAATTTAGCAATTTGAGAAAAAAAAATTCCGATTAAGATTAAATAGAAAATTGATACGGGGCAAAAATTAAAAATTCGAATGACTTCTCTCTCCACTCTCTCTCTCTCTCTCTACGAACTGTGTTTCGATTACGAGAGAGAAAAAGAGAATCAATCTCATCAGCATCGTCATCATCAACTATCATCGACATCGTCAAACATCATTTCGAACATTTTGGGAAGCGTGAGAAGTTGCTCGAGGCTAACCCAATAAGGAATAGAATATAGAGAAAGAGATATGCAATGAGATAGATCTTAGATACAAAAGGACAGTGAGACAGAGGAAGAGAGAGAGAGAGAGAGAGAGAGAGAGAGAGAGAGAGGAAATAGATTTGAGATACTATTGGATAAAATAAAATGAAATATAAAAAAAAGTACACCAATTTTTATAGAACAAAAAGCAAATTATTCTTTCAGTATTCTTTTAGTTTTAGTATTATTATTTCTATTTCTATTTTTTTTTTTTTTCGTAATACAAAAGTCACAACTAATGAGTTTGTGATAGATATCATCGACATACACACACACACACACACCAAAACTATGGTCAAAAAAAAAAAAAAAAAAAGAAATGATGAATAGATGGTCAGTTGAGGTTCAGAAAATATATTCAAAATCATTTTGCTCTTCATCGAATGAAATGAATTTCTCTAATGCAACGATTCAATAATATCATCACTTTTTGTGCTTAGTATTCGCGTATTTTAATTATTATTATTATTATTATTATTATTATTATTATTTCCAATTATTTTGCATCACTTTGCATCCGTTTCGTTCCGATTTGAGATTCAATCGTTAAAGCTTTCCACTTCAAGTGATGAAGTTATCAGGTATTAGGTAATAATTAATCAATTTTCATCAAAGTCAAAGATATTTAAAAAAAAAAATCCATTTCGATTCAATTCCATTGTTGAGAAGAAGAGTTTGATTCGAAAAGAAGTTGGCAAAATAAAGCCAAAAAGAAAAGAAAACTGAAATGAGGGTAAAGTTAGGCTGATGAATTATCGAAGAATTATCGATTTTTTGTTTTCGAC
The DNA here is from genome assembly GCA_020844145.1 of Sarcoptes scabiei. NCBI lineage: Eukaryota > Metazoa > Arthropoda > Arachnida > Sarcoptiformes > Sarcoptidae > Sarcoptes > Sarcoptes scabiei. The sequence goes on along the minus strand of CP080489.1, from coordinate 5,151,470 downwards.
GCAGCTTCTTCAGCCCCTTCCCCTTCCACTCTTCTACGAAGAAATGAAAATGTGAAAAGAATTCGAGCGTAACCTCTTCGAAGATGAGTGATCTAAGATCTTGAGAAATCATACACCAAAAGTTCTAGCTAGCTAGCTAGCTGGCTAGAGAGAGAGAGAGAGAGAGAAGGAGATGAATCTTTGAGAAGGAAACGGAAAAAGAGAAGAGAAAACGTTCGAAATTCTTTTAAAGATAATCGTTCACTAATGAAAAGTATTTTCATAGTTTTGTGTGTGTGTGTGTTGATTGATTGATTTTTCGATTCCATTTCATTTTTTTTTTTGGTTTGGTTCCTAATGACTAATGACGCGTGTGAATCTTTTTTCGCCTTTTCTTCCCTCTCTCTCTCTCTCTCTCTCTCTCTCTCTCTCTCTCTCTCTCTCTCTCTCTCTCTCTCTCTCTCTCTCTCTCCATCGAACCCTAGAATTCTTGAAAGAAGAAGAAGAAGAGAGAGGGAAAAAAAATCTTCCTATAGAATTGGTGAATTTGTTTGGTTAGGTTTGTTTTTTTTCTTTGTTGTAAGAAATCAAACCGATAACAGTTTCCATAGGACAAGTGTGGTTGTTTCTACAGAAAATCCATCTAGAATCCAGAATCTCTCTCTCTCTCTCTCTCTCTCTCTCTCTCTCTCTCTCTCGCTCTTTGTTGCTTTTGTTATTCGATAAAAGAAGATCTCTTGATCAATGATTATTGAAGGCTACGATTGACACCTAATACTCTAGTTATTAGATTAGTATCGTATGGAATCTTGAAATTTGTGAATCCATTCACTAATGAACCAAATCTAACTCAAAGAAATCGACCTTAGCTTAAACGAAAAAATCATCGAATCGGATTCAATCGATTAAATATTGTCCTAAAAAGGTCTAATTATCTCATTTCATTTTTTTTCATTTCTCTTTCTTCTTAAAAACTTAAAGAATTCTATCCCAATGATAGAAATATCTTCGTTTTTTTTTCTTCTCTTCTCTACCTTCATCTCTAATCCATAAGAAAGTGAATCTCATTCTAACCGAAAGAGATATCGGATCAAAATCTTCCAAAGAGCAGATGTTTTTATGTTTGATGATATTGTTAGTTATGGTGATGGTGATGGTGGGGTGAGAGTTTGGAATGTGATCAATGCAATTAATCGCACCTATCTTCGAGAAAAAAAAATCTAGGCTAGGCTTTTCATATCGAATTTCTAAAATTTAAATACAAAAAAAATGTCCTTGGATTTTGAACGATCAAATGAGATTTGAAGAGTTTCGTTGTTGGAATTGGATCGAGAACACCACCACCACCACCACAACCACCATCATTATCATTATCGTCATCATCATCATCATCATCTTGACCACCACTACCTAACATCTTAGCTTAGACATCGTATCGATCGTAGTGAAAAAATCACCACTCTCTCTCTCTCTCTCTCTCTCTCTCTCTCTCTCTCTCTCTCTCTCTCTCTAAGAGGTGCTATTGCTAATAAAGATTGAGTTTTTGGGGCTTCAGTTCATGACCTTTCACCAGATGCATTCAACAATCGACCAGAGAAATTAACTTTGTTATCTCGCTCTCTCGTGTTATGCTTCACTGTTTTGAGGTGCTGTAAAAAACGAACACACAAACTCGCGATTGTTGGTACAATGACATAGAACATCGAATCATTTGTTTGCTACCACTTGATTCATGTGTTTCATTTCCTACATCTGGCCAGAATGAATCGGCAATAAGAGGGCAAGAGAGAGAGAGAGAGAGAGAGAGAGAGAGAGAGAGAGAGAGAGAGAGAGAAAGAGAAAGTATACAGGCAGAAAGAGAAAAAGAGAGAGAGAGATTTTATGTTCATCAAATTCTCAAACCAGTTTAGTTTCCTAATTCATTTCGATTGTTTGATGAACAAAAATAATGATGATGATGATGATGATGGAGCAGTAGGGTCGTAGATGGTACACAACTAGCTCAGTTCTGCTAAAATTATACTCTCATATAGATAGCTAAACATTATATTCTCCATTATAATTATTTCGACAGAGTTTTTTTTATCCTATGTACCTAGGGAAGAGAGAGAGAAAAAAAGAGATTATTCAATGGCTGTTTGCTCTCCTCTCTATCGATCGGTCTGATGATCATCGTTCATGAAGACCGTGAGAACCCAATTTCACCATCAATAACATCACCGGCAACATTATCAATTCCATTCTAGAGCACAATGATATCGCTATTGCGAATGGAATAGAACTACTACACATTGAAAAATGTAGTTGCAGTGAATTAATAAATGCAATGAATTTAGGCTTCTTAGTCCTCTCGAATTCAGATCGCGAAATAGAGAGAGCGAGAGAGATGAGAAGGACAATTAGATCAACGATCAAACAATTAAATTTAAGAAATTTAACATTCGAGCAATGTAGAAAGATCAAGAGATCTCTCTTGAAGCAATCTGATTGAAGAAGAAGATGGTGATGGTTGTGTGATGCTTGATTGTGATGAATGATCACCATCGTAGCGTGGGATAGATACGATTATCATTAATTCATATTATCGATCGATTCACTCTATTTGTTTCAACACACTCGACAATCTTAGATGGTTGAAACGATAATGAATTGTCATTGGGCAATGAAATTTGGTGAATAAAAGAGAAGCTAAATCTAATCAATATGATTCATTGTAAAGGACCCGAGTAGACATTTGATTACAATTTAAGCTAATGAAACAAAAAAAGAATCCATCCGAATTGTCGCGAAAGAAAGATCGATTTCATCGAAGAAGTTCTGAAAAGATTCAAATTAGAAAAGAGACAATATAAGTGAAGTAAAAAAACATCGAAGAATTTCGAATTGACATGAATTTTTATTTTAATTAGAAGAGAAAAAAATAGTTAAATTTTAATGAGAAACTTGTAACAGATCAGCGAGGGAGAGAGAATGAGGGAGAGAGATTTGAAATGACTCGAAGCGATGAGAGATCAAATCAAAAGAAAAAGAATTTCGAAATGGGAATTTTTTTTTTTTGAAACAATTCCATAGACAACAAACAAAAAACGAGAGAAGGGAAAAAAGGGAATCGCAAAAAAAATCGAAATCAATCTCGATTCGGTATTCTATTGAATATCGTTCCAGAAGTGAGAAGTCGAATGAATTTCCACTAACAAAACAGTAACGAAACGGAGAGCGAGGGAGAGAGAGAGAGAGAGAGAGAAAGAGAGAGCGAATCCAGACTGTCCAATTGGAACCAAAATGATTATTGTTTATCACTGATCGATGCTGTGACACTGGTTTCGCGTAAATTTATACAGCTATTGCTTGTACCAACAGATCGCTTCAATGTTGATGGCGGTCGTTCCACAATTCGGATACTTTTCTGTCTCGATGATTCGGAAACCATTTGTTCTTGATTGTTTAGCGATGGTAAGCTTCGCATTTCACCATTGGATCGATGATAATCGAGACCCGATCTAGGCCGTGTTAGATTTCTTGGCAATCGTCCAACATTCACTCTCGATTCGGCCATTATTTTGTTCATATTGGTTGAGCTTGGCATCGTATTCGGCTGTTTCGATTCGATACGTCCATCACAATAACGTAGATTGCTACTGATTTGACTTATTTGCGAATTATTTCCTTTACTAGATTGTGATGGTTTCGATTTGAGAAAATTCTCACTCGGTACAATTTTGAATCTCGGATTCGTTTTCAATCTATTCGGTCCGAATGATTCTCTTCGATGAATTCGACATGTGTTTTGAAATGGATAATGATGTTTTTGTGACAAAACCGAACACATTTGATCATTTCTTGATTTTGTAAACTGTTCTGGTGTATAGTATTGTCGATATGAAGCTATCGATGATGGTTGTTGATGTAATGATGATAATACTCTTGATCGACCAATAATCTCTTGTGTAGATTCATAATCGAATGGTTGATAGTTATGAAGAGGATTCTGATCGAGAATGTTTCGATCACAATCATCGAACAACAAAGTTGAAGATATTTTAGGTGAAAAAATTCGCGATGATGGAATCGGATCGAATTGTTCCATTGAATATTTTCGATTTTTTTCGCTAAAATTTGAATTCGACATTAATTTTGATGATGATTGACACATCAATGCAAATTTTAAATCGTTCATCATCTCTTCACAGATTGTTTCATTCTAAAATTTTGATATTTATTTTTATTTATTATTTTATTTTATTTTTTTTTTTTGATTAAAGAATAAGATCGGTTAGTTTTCGAGAGGAAAAAAATTCGAACAAATTTTACCTGTTTATTATGTTCGTATTGAGATTTCCAAACAAATTCCAATATCACAACAAGCAACGAGAAGCTCAAACCTCCAAGTAATACTACAAACACTCCACCAACGTTATCGATTTTTAACGGTGTAACCGATCCAGAACTTTTTTTAGGATCATCAATACATTTACCTCCACCTTTTTTCTGTTTCCACCAACGTTCTTTCAGAGTCAAAAGTGCACCACTTTCTTGTAGTTTCAAGATCGCTTGCGATAAAGGTGTTCGATATGGTGAATCTTTTCTCAAACAAATTCAATCGTTATTTAAAAAAAATAATAATAATATTTTTCTTAGATTGAATTTTGTTACGATACCTTTACGGGTGGCAATTCCATAACCTTTGGAATCAAGAAGACCACCAATTTGTGTTAGATTACAATCGCGTTCAATTGTGTATTCGATCGATGCCGATTCCATTAGATAGGCGTACATACCATCAGCTTTCTCTACCGTTTTACGGCCTTGTTCGTTTGATTTCATAAAAACATCAGGATTTTTGCTCATAAAATTCCACATCTTCTTATAGGTGGTGATATTGGATTCGGAAAAAAACGATGCCGTCGAACCGGAACCTAAACATCCATATTTGATCTTCTCTTGTGCTGCAAGACCTTCAGCGTTCTCGATCGGATAGACGATCTTTTCGACGGTTAAAAAAGCGGCCAAATTGGCAGTGTACGATGCGATCATAATCAATGTGAAAAAATACCAAATCGATGCGATCGTTCTGGTTGACATTGCTCTACGAGAGAAAGAGAGAAAGAGAGAGAGAGAGAGAGAGAGAGAGAGAGAGAGAGAGAGAGAGAGAGAGAGAGAGAGAGAGAGAGAGAGAGAGAAGAGATAATTGAAAAAAAAATCTCAAATTAAATTTTTCTTTTTTTTGGTGAATACTTTGGTGTTAAATCCGATGCTTGTTGCATCAATGAGCCGATTGTGAACCAAAAACTATTCGATAGGCTGAATGCATTCTCTAGAACTTGTTCGTTTCTTCGGCAAGGATGAGGATTTTCCCATTCGTAGGGCGAGAGACGACCGACAATGAAAAGCATCGTCGAAACGCCGATGTAGGCACAGAGCACATAGATCCATACGATGTTGGAGAATGGCGAGAGAAACGAGAACAGTGAGGTGACTTTTTTGGTCGGTTTCTTATAGAGAATACTGATTCCGGTGTTCATAAACGGATGAGTGAAATCAACCGCATCTTCTCGTTTCGATGTGATCGTTAAATCGGCTACCGCTAGATCCGCTTCACCTCGAATCAATTCGCCCATCATTCCGTTCCAATTTCCCTCTTTATCTGGTCGACCATAGGCACCATCTTTGACTAAACGAAACTCATAATTGAAATGCAATATCTTCGATAGCTCAGAGATCAGATCGATAGCGTAGCCTTCGAATTGATCGTTACCGATCCGTTTGAATGAGGAATCTTTGATCATGGTGTAGGGATCGTTGATGATGGTCGTTATGATCAAGGTTTTGTTCTCCAAAGCTGACGAAGAATAGAAGTTGTTACGTTCTCTGCTAATATTCAAACGATGTGCTGGATCAGCATTCTCAGACCACGTTCCGATCTCTTCAAGACCATCTGGAGACACCGTTATCACTGACAATGTAATCGATGAACGAAAACCCATATCATTGAATCCAACCAAACCGGTAACGCCACTGAATTCAATCTATGAATAGTGTAACGAATGTAATGAATGAGTGTAATGAATATGCAAAAAAATTAGAATGTTTGCATCGTTTTAAGTGAAAAAAAAAAAAAAAAAAAAGATTAGAATCTAGTATAAATTAATCACCGGTCTCATATAATTAATCAATGAGCTGCCATGTGACCATGGAACGCTACTTTCACAGCTAACTTGTTGAATCTCGATAGATTGTCCATGATCGAGCTCTTGGATGGCGGTCGACATTAATTTCACTGCATCATAGATCAATGCAGATTCAGTCTGATCAGATACAAGAGAGAGAGAGAGAGAGAGAGAGAGAGAGAGAGAGAGAGAGAGAGAGAGAGAGAGAGAGAGAAGAAAAAAAACCGATTTTATCAATAAGATTTGAAATTTATCGCAAACATTGAAAAACTTACTGAAATCTCTGGTACTTGATTTTTTGGAAATTCTTTTCGCCATTCTTCATGCAACAATTTAAATTCTTCATTAGAATCATCAATTAATTTGAAGGCGGTGATTTTGGTTTTTCCAAATTTAAAATCTTCCAAATCGATTGTATGCAAATTAAGTTGTGTTATCAGATAGCTATGAGATTCGGTTATTAAACCAACTTGCTGAGCCTGAGATTTTGAAGACGCAGAAGAGTAAGAGTGAGAGAGGAGAGAGTAAGAGTGAGTGAAAGAGAGAGAATTTGGAAATCAATTTGATTGAGCTCAAATCAAGAAAAGAAAGTTCAAGAAAGAAACTTACATGTTTCAAAGCTCGAAAAATATTCTCATTTCTAACATCCAATATTATATTACGTTCGCCATCGTTTTTCACTTTCCAAAACGTTTCTCGATACGGTTTTCCTGGCTTAAATTGATGCAATTTAATTCGCCAATTCAATGATTCGGCTTCTTTGAAAAAATCTTGCAAACGAATAAAGCCTTCATTATCTTCATAGATGATCGCGAACTGTTCCCATGCCCATGCTTTAACGATATCAACATAAGCTCGAGATAGAACCGCTGGTTTTGGATAGAGATTGACCGAAAGATCATCACGTTTCGAAGAGAAATCCCATCTAGTCTCTAAATGAGGAATATCGAGTGCATCGCAAATCGATTTAAGGTGACGAGAAATAAGACCCTCTAATGGATCAAAGATGGCCACCACACCAGTTTTTAATAGACCACAGACTTTTTTATCAGCATGAAAGCTATCATGTTTCTGTATGTGTTCAATTTTCGGTATCAATCGAGTTTTGGGCAAAATAATACGATCATTATTGATTCGTTTGATTGCTAGTTTGAATGCAACTTCTTGATCGAAACGATCGTGTGTGAAAACAGCTCCTGAAAAAGATCAACAAAGATGAATAGGATTGAATTTTTTTTTAAATTTAATACATTTTCAATTAGGGAAAAGAGATTCGATGAAAAAAAAAAAAAAAAGAAATTCTGTAATGATTTTTTTACTTTCGAAACTTACCAACATTGATGGAACTTGGTAAAGAATAGACAATTAGATAAGTGTTTGGTTGAAAAATTTGCAATAGAAAAAAAATCGATTCGATTATCCTGATCAAAATCAAAAACATTAAAATTGGAAATGATTTCCGTTGAATCCATTTGATTGTTGAGAGAATTTTTAGAACGAGAACAAAATTTTGTTTCATTAAATTCTTCTCGTTTCTATAACAATACTGATGATATGATGGCGATGTTGTTGTTGTTGTTGTTGTTGTTGTTGTTGATGTTGTTGATGATGGTGGTGGTGGTGTTGGTGGAGAAAGAGATGATGGAGATGGCGATCGATGTTTTTGCGATTGTTTAAACTTGAACCTATTGAATATTTTGTCGTTGCTGATGATGGCAAAGAATCGTTGCATTTTTGCTTCGATGATTTTGCCAGCCATTCTGTAACATCACAAATCAATCAATGATTAATGAGAATTGAGATGAAATCGTCTAATCGAGAAAGATAGAGAGAGAGAGAGAGAGAGAGAGAGAGAGAGATGAAATCATTCGCAACGATGAGCAAAATCTATCTATAGAAGAAACGGAAGAGAGAGAGAGAGAGAACGAAAAAGGAAGGAAATGAGATTTCTGTAATGGATGAGAGAATTCAAAAAAGAAAAAAAAGATTTCTGTAATGAAAGAATCTGAAATTCTGTCCAGAATATTCTCTGATTAAAACAAAATTAATTTAATTTGTTCTTAATTAATTTCATTTCGCTCTCTCTCTCTCTCTCTCTCTCTCTCTCTCTCTCTCTCTCTCTCTAGAGATAGAGCTATACGATCGAAAATTAATTGAACAATCTATAGAGAGAATTAGAGAGGAAGAAATTCTCACTATCAAAAGCTATAATCTTTGGAACGAGAGTTAAAAGTTACTAGTTACAGGGTTACAGAAACAAAAACAAGAAAGAAAGAAAAGGAATTCTGGAACAAAAGAAAAAAAGAAGTTTATTTGAACTAAACTAATTTTGTTATGCAAAAATGCTTCCAATGCATAAAATGTTAGGTATAATAGCAGTAATAATAATAATAATAATAATAATAATAACAATAATAATAGTTTAAAGACGGAATCCAATCAAATCAATATCAATCGAAGAGAATTCAATTAGATTCTCTCTCTGTCTTTCGATCTTCTCCTCTATTGTAATTTAATCTTTTAGATTAAACTAATGCAAAGTTTTCTTTGTTTTTTTTTTTCGTTTGAATTCCTTCATTCATTGATTACCTTAGAAAGCTGAACATAGATTTGAGAGTAGTGACATCTAGCGATCGAGATTGTATTGTTAACAATTCAAATTACTAATTCATTTTCGAAATTAATCTAATCTCGATAATTGAAACTTATAAACGAAGAATTCGTTTAAAGAAATTGAATTCGATTAATTCGAATGCGATATATGATTCCAAAATACATCACTTAGATAATCGATAAGATTCTCTTGAAATTTCTAGACAGAAATATAATCGAAATATAATTTGGAATTTTTTCTTTCATCTCGATTACGATTCTCGGAAAAAAATTTTGTTCGAATCAAACAAATTGAATCACAATATTCTCATTTAATTAGTTGTGGATAGAATCCACTCACATCTACCTAGAATATATCCACCTATCAAATCTCTCAATCCATCATATTGATTGAATAGCTTGATTGATTCAGTAATAATAATCAAACTTATAATCACATCACATCACCACCTCTTCCTTCCATACCTCATCGCTTACCTCACCTTCATTCTCTCTGCATCCATCAATCCATCAAGTTAGATATTATCGAAAGAAAGAGAAAGAAAAAACAATTCCAATTAAACTAAAAATAAAGAAGCGAAATAAAGAAAACAAAAATATTAGAAGAAAGATAAGATTCTTTTCGATTAAGTTGCAGATTAAGTGGAAAGTTTTCTACCACAAAATAAAAGACAAAGAGAGAGAGAGAGAGAGAGAGACTGTTTAAAGGATCTTATCAAAAATGTAACGAGAAATTTTTTGTATCAAAAAAAAAAAAAAAAACGAACGAACCGAACCTGACCGAACGATCACCAAACAGAAACACTAGCTTTTTTACGTTTACAAAAGGTGTAATGATGAAACAAACTAGCGAAAAAAAAAACAAAAACAAAATCGAATGAAAAATGAGCTATCGAAGCGATGGCAAAAAAAACAATGGCAAAAACCTAGCGAAAAAAAAACCCAAAACCGAGAAGAATCGAGAATCTCGATTCGCCAAACAAAGAAGAGAGAAAAAAAATTTGTGGAAAAAATTCGAATCAAACTTTTTTGATCGAAATCTTTCTCGCTTTATCTCTACCTTTATTGCTTCACTTCGATTGCTCTTCTAGGAATAGCGATTGTAAAAAGTTTGGAAAATTCTAGCATTTTTTCTCTTCTACAAAATTTTAGGCTCTCTAGCAAAAAAGCCTAGAATGCTATTTTTTCATCTATTTATTAATAGCAACTGTTCAGTAGCTATTTATTCTCTTCGACCCTCTTCCCCTTTTCCTACATCGAACAATTAGTATGTGACAAAATCATCGACTTTGATCATTATATCTTCATTGATGCTGCTATAATGATTATTATTATTATTATTATTATTAATTATTGTTTCAAAATTATCTTCGAATTTCTTTCTTCTTCTACAATTCAATGCTAATACATCTTCAATGTTGCAATTATGTTTGTTTTAATAGTTCCATCTATTCTAAGTCTCTTCGATTATATTAACTTTGAGTGGAATCATGTTTCTGTGTCTCTAATCGCCTCTAATCTTTATCGCTAAAGTTTTATTGTTTCTTGGCTATTGACAAAAACGAAGATGAAGACGAAGACGAGGACAAGACAACAAGAATGATAATGACTGATAATGAAAAAAAATGACGCACTAAATATTAATGAATTTTCGAGAATCAAACAATCGTCCAGCAATTCATTGAAACTAAAAGATTCTGAAAACGTTTCAAACTTAAACAGAATTAAATTGAAGAGAGAGGAAGAGATAGAGAGAGAGAGAGAGAGGGGGGGAAAGAGAAAAGGAGAAGAAATAGTTCAGAGAATGGAATCATACAACAATGAGATTATTATTATTAGCAATTTAAAAAAATTCATTCCAAATTCTCTTTCCTTTTAATTTCGATTCTAATTCAATTCGAATTAATTTCTAAATTCGTTTGTCTCTCTCTCTCTCTCTCTCTCTCTATTCGAAGCTTTTTTTTTATTCATCACACTTCATTGTTTGATTGTAAAAACAAACAGAAAAAAAAATTGATGATCTCAATGATGAAAGTGGTGATGATGATGATGATGGTGATCAATATCGGATAAATAAATGAGAATTAATATTTCCGATTGAATTTTCTATCGAAAGTATTAATAAAAATGTGTGTATGTGTGTCTGTGTGATTGGTTGTGAAAAGTTTCTCGAACCAAAAATATATTCAAAAACGAAAGAATGTAGAGAGAGAGAGAGAGAGAGAGAGAGAGAGAGAGAGAACACTTAGTGTACAAATCATCATCGTCAGCATTGTCATCATTATCATTCTCATTCACAAAATTTCGTTCATAAGTTCGAAGTGTTTTCGATTTGATTTTTTTCTTTTTGTTTCATTTGCTACGCTTTTTGGAACAAACAAACAATCAGACAATACAATACAATGATTTTCGTAACGAAAAGAAGAAGAAGAAGACGAAGAAGAAGAAGAAGAGCAAAAGAAATGTTTCAGTAATGGAAAGAGATGGACATTTTACAACTCTCTCTCTCTCTCTTTCTTTCTTTTTTACTTTGAATTCGGAAATTTTATCTCTTCAAAAACATTGATTTTGTTTCGTCGAAGTTTTTTTTTTACTTCTGTTCCACATCGAAATCTATTAGAATTCAATTCTCTTTAGTAACTAGAGCATAGTTCAATAGGTGTATTCCCTATCCGATATTGTTTATTGTGTTTGTTGTCGGTTGTCTGAGGAACCTCAACGAGACACATCGGGAAAAAACGAGAGAGAGAGAGAGAGAGAGAGGGAGTCAATGTTTGATAGTTTGAAAAGCAGTAAATATATCCCCGAACCCCCTCATCACTGGAGGAGAAAAGAATAAGATAGATAGAGAATCGAGATGAGCAATACTGAAACTGTTTCGAAAAAAAAATGCAAAGAAAAAAAATAAGATCTGAAATGATTTGAAATCAATTCAAAATATGCTTTCCATTTGAAAAAAAAAGATTCCATTTTTTTTTCCTCCAACAAAAGATTTAAAAAGAGGGAGGAGGGGATAAAAATCTCCCGTGGACAATTTTTATCTCTCTTTCATAACGAATGTTTTCATCAGAATGATATTAATTACATCTGATCATTCATTCTGAATGATTTTCGTTCGATGATTTCATTCAACTCTAAGTAGAGAGCCAAAGAGAATCACAACACAACAGCGATCGTTGAGATCGTTGAGAATCCGATTACATCGGATAGATTCGAAAAAAAAAAAATTTCAATCGAAACAATTTTTTTTAAAGCTTTGTGAATTTTATCGATTTATTGATTCTCTTTCGAGTCGATTTTGAATAATTTTTAGGGTTTCGGTTGGCGAAAACCAAAATCGGTTACAGAATAATAAAATCGGAAGAGAAAAACAAAAAATTATGACAATTATTGAGAAAAAAAAAATCTTCCGGAAGAAAAAGAGAGAGAGATAAGAATCGTTTCCGGTTTTTGTTAGTGCACTGAACTTCCTCTCATCGTTCACCGAAATCAAAACAATCAAACGTTTTTATTTCACATCTTAGCATTAAAAAAAATGCTAATAATAATAATAATTGTTATAATAATAATCGTAATCAAATCACAATCAAAACAAATTGTAAACCGAGAGAAAAAAAAAACAGAGTAGACAGAGTGATGAATATTAATTATGAAGATGCTATCTACGACCTAGATTGTGGATTTGAAAAAAAAGGACCAAAAAGAAAAAAATTGCTTCAAAAAATTTTGAAGCGTTGAAATTTAGATAGGAGCATTCATTTTTTTTTTGTCTCCATTTATTAACACTTGCAAACAATTGGCATAGAGAAGTCAAAATTTAAAGAGAATAGAAGAGATTATGAAGGAAATTAATTGAGAAATAAAATGAGAGATTATAGTTTCTCTCTCTCTCTCTCTCTCTCTCTCTCTCTCTCTCTCTCTCTCTCCATCCCAATTCTCTCTTTTTTTTTCTTTTTTTTTTGGTTAGGTTTGTCAAAAAAAAAAAAAAAAAAGAATACAAAACGAATCCATAGATTCGGATTGTAGAGACAGAAAATCAAGATGAATCAACTTCGAACACAAAAAACGATTCAAATTTACCATATACAGTGTGAGGGTGTGTGGGTGTGTATCTCACTAGCTCACTCTACTTGGCAAGCTGCTTACGAAAATTTATTTTTTTTTTTGATAGTTGATTGGTAGTTTGATTGGTTAGAATTCGAATCGAAGAATCGAAGAATCAAAAAAAAAAACCAACCAAAGCGAAAGATAGAAAACATAAACGATTGATAATAGAGTAGTATCGTAATCTAATAATGTATGAGGAAGATTAATTAAATCAATCAGAAAAGATAAGTTGGGACTGATCGAATCGAATCATTGATTCGATAATCGCAGTAGGTGGACATTGTCATTATCAGTGTCATTGTCAATCAATGCGAACACTTTTATCGATGGACAATTCGCTGTGTAGGTGTGGGTGTGTGTGAAGAAACAAAAAATCTGATTCCCAAAATCCTTAAAAAATGGTTCCGATCTAGTCATACGAATCGAATCGATTATGAAACGGAAATACAAATTCTCATTCCGTCTCATTTTCATACAAGAATAAAATTAGTTTCTCATTCAACAAAAAAAAAAAAAAAAAAAATACCAATTCTCACTTTTCAAATCTTCTTTGCCATGATAAGTTTCGAACCATAATTCGTTTACGATTCGTATACGATTTGAATCGAATCGAAAAAGAAAAATTTTTTCAATTCTCAAAATCAGATTGAAAAAAAATAAAGATTCTCTCTCTCTCTCTCTCTCTCTCTCTCTTCTCTCTTCTTCTTCTTTTCTCTTTACGCTCTTTTAGATCGTATAAATTTTTCATAGCAAATTTTGTTTCAATTTATAATACTGAAATTTGATAAAAAAAAAAGAGAAGAGAGAAAAAAAAAGATAAAGATTTCAAATTTATTCCTAATAAATAATAAATTTTGCGATGAAAATTGTGAATGAATTGCTTCGAAACTCTCGATTGTAATTAAATCGAACGATTGAATCTACACGAACAGAGAGAGAGAGAGAGAGAGAGAGAGAGAGAGAGAGAGAGAGAGAGAGAGAGAGAGAGAGAGAGAGAGAGAGAGATCTAAGAAACAAGAACGCGTTCTAAATTACCATTTTCGATTTCACTTTGGTACTATCATAATAATAATACTATTTCCGTTGATCAGAATTCTATTCACACATTTCTGTAACACATCACACACATACACACACACACGCACAGAGACACACAAACACAAAACATCAATAGGTTAAATTGCAAAAAAAAAACACCCACACACACACACACCCAAACACACAATAATTCTATTTAGAGGTTTCAATGAATCTCTCAACTTCTCTCTTCGCTGTCTCTCTCTCTCTCTCCCTCTCTTCCCCTCTTCGAGCTTTATCTATCTTTTCGTCTTAGTTTCATCACAAATTTTCTTCTTTTACGATACATTCAATCTCGAACGGATGTTCGAAATGAGAAAGAGAAAGAGAAGAGAGAGAGAGAGAGAATAAAATAAAAAAATCGATTCGAATAGATTCGAATCAATGATTAATTATGATGGTCATTGCGTTTGTGTTCAATTGTTAAACTAATTAAGTATTCATTATGTATCATCGTCGAGGGAAAAGAAAAAGTGGGGAAAAGTTTTCGTTTTGGAAAACTATCAGATTCGTTGCTTATCAATTACGTTACATTTTCAATGTTTTCGATTTGATTCTAAGAGAATAAAATCTTCCTTCTTTTCTCTTCTCTCTCTCTCTCTCTCTCTCTCTCTCTCTCTCTCTCATCTCCGCGCGCTTAATAAAATATTTTCAAACTCAAACTCTCTCTCATCTCGATTGTTGTTAGTTGTGTAGTTTGATTCTGGTTTTTTTTATTTTTCGGTAGTAAACTTAGATCTTTTTGATTTGTATCGATCAAATGTTTGATTTTTTTTTCTTTCAATTTTCTTTTCATACTGCAAAGTGATTTTGTTTGTTTTGAGATACCGTTGTGGCCATCAAATAGGATCTGGTAGCAAGATTCAAGCTAATGGTCTAAGTTTGTCGATTTTGGAACAATTGATTCAATGCGAAATCGAAATTTGAATCCAAACATAGAAAAAAAATTGATCTCTAATCCGATTAAACCTATTAGTTTGTATTGCAAAAGTTTTGATCGAAAATTTGTTGCTGCCACCACCATCACCACCCCCTCGTCAAAAAAAAAATTGCTAGTAAACTAAAATGAATTGGTACAATACGAATGAATTGGTACAATACGAATGAATTGGATGCATTCTCAACCTCAAACATTTCAGGAATAATATCATCGATTCTATTCTTCTTGAAGATTTGCTTAGTGTTTTTTTTTTTTTTTTTGGTTTCGCTCAAATTTCGATTCGAGAAAAAAAAGATAAAAGAATAAGATTAGACAGTACAGAGAGAGAGAGAGAGAGAGAGGATTCAAATCGTCTAGTTTCTAGATTCGAGAATATCGAAAATTCCAACGATTCCAAATTTATTCATTTTTCTGTCTCTCTCTCTCTTTTTGGTCCATATTCGATCGATATGAATCGAGCGAAATTGAACGGATTCTCTTGAAAGCTTATCTCAGTCTGAGCTCATTTTAAATATGGAACCCAAGCAAACTATTATTAATTATCATAGCGAATTTCTTCAATAGGTGATGGATTGGATTGGAATTTATGTAGCAAATGATGATGATGATTAAGATCGTCTACAACGATTCATACGGATGTGAAAAATTTCGAATGGGGAAAAAATTACGTTCCATTTTGTAAAACAAAATCATCGAAAACACTGAGATGGAAGTAGAATTGTTTTGAATTTTGAAGTTCAATTTTGTTCCGATTGTTCATCTTAATTGACTCAAAACACTCTCCTTCAACAGTGTGATGTGTGTGAGAAATTCGTGAATTTAATTGCAATGAAAAAAATTGAAAAGAATCTGTTACGAGAGAGAGAGAGAGAAAGAAATCCGAAAGAGTTCGAAAGGAATCGAACAGATTTCCGGTTTTCGTACACACTCACTCCTCTCTCTCTCTCTCTCTCTCTCTCTCTCTCTCTCTCTCTCTCTCTCTCTCTCTCTCTCTCTCTCTCTCTCTCTCTCTCTCTCTCTTTCTCTTTCTCTTTCTCTTTCTCTTTCTCTATCTTCCTAGCTTTTTTAGACTAAGAAAAACCACTTCAAAAAAAAAGTTATAGAATATCGTTCAATTTCATCGAAATGCTAAATGAAAAATTTGGCGACTAGTTTTTTTTTCTTGTATTCTACTTGAAGGCGCAAGCACTGTCTTTCATTATGTTGAGGAGCGTCGTTGGTTCAGTGGTAGAATGCTCGCCTGCCACGCGGGCGGCCCGGGTTCGATTCCCGGACGACGCATGTTGTTTTTTGTTTTTTGCTCGATTTCGGTGAAAATTTTTTTTTCTCGTTTTTAATTTGATAAACTAGATTAATAGACTGACAGATTCGAAAAATCGAACAAAAAAAATCTTAACTTTTCGATGGACGTTTCAGTGAAAATCAGGTAAATAGCTACTAATTGCTTTGTGCTAAGATTTTTGTGTGCGAAAATTTTCAAAAAAAAAAAAAAAACGAAAACCAAAAAAAATTAGTTATCAAATTGATTTCGAAAATTTTATTAAAATTTGTGATTAAATACCTACTTCCGGTGTATTTTTTTTTTTTTTTTTTTTTGACAATTTTCAGATCTCTTGCGATTCAGACTATTCGATTGAAAAACTAGACAATCATTTTTTAATACTTAGAAGCTTTGATTGTTTTGAATCGAATCCGTTCGGATTCAAACAGAATTCTTTCTATTTCCCCCCCCCATTAGCTCTCTCTCTCTCTCTCTCTCTCTCTCTCTCTCTCTCTCTCTGATTAATCCTATTAAAATCAGTAGCTATGGAGAAGAAAAAAAAACTGAAGAGCAAAGGAGGAAAGGAGATTTTTTTTTTTCTTTTTTTGGTTGCTTCTTCTCAATCTAAAATCCTAGGCACGAATTCGAGCGTTAGTCGAGTGTTACAATTCGATGGAGATTCTTTTATGCAAAGAATTTCGATTCGATTACAAACATCTCTTTCACTTTCTCTCTCTCTCTCTCTCTCTCTCTCCCCTTTAGCTACTAAACAATGGAGATTAATTAATTTGACTTAATTAAGTGCGAAGAGAAATTATTTTAGTTGTTGTTGTTGTTGTTTTTTTTTCATTCCTTTTCTACGATTCGAATCACCAAAAAAGAATGAATATGTATGGCTGTGTGATGACGCCATTATTCTCTCTCTCTCTCTCTCTCTCTCTTTCTTTCTTTCTCTTTCGGTAAATCTAAACAAAATAATTAAATTCTAATTGTCTAAAATCTATTTTCTGTTTTGTTTTGCTGTTTGAATTTTTTTTTTGTTTTTGTTCTCTATCCACATTCACTTGGATTGAAGATTTTTCGAATTTATTTATTTATTTTTTCTGTCTCGATCTGAATCACTTTTTTGGGAATTGTGGAAAGAAGCAATACAAATAGCGTTCCAGTAGGCGACGATATAGTGTCACCAAAAAAAACTGACTGATTAACTTAGTTCTAGTTTTTTTTTATATTTTTTTTATATTCCAACTCTACGTTAATTATTTCATAGATTTTTTTATTGCAAAAAAATGTCTGATTGAATAGTAAGGGGGGGGGAAATCCAGGGAGAGAGAGAGAGAAACGATTAGATCAAAAAAAATTTTTCAAGACTACCAACTTTCAACGATTAGGCGAAATATCACAAATCTTTCAGGCACGTTTTGTCTACTCTCTCTCTCTCTCTCTCTCTCTCTCTCTCTCTCTCTCTCTCTCTCTTCATTGGTTCCATTCTGATTGATAATTTTCGATGATAAACGAATATTGAAAACATAATGCAAGCAGTGAATATTGATTGCGTACGAAATCATCATCTTTTTGGATGAGATTAAGAATCGATTTGTTGTCTCCCAAAGCCATCGATTGATCGACATCAACACAATTCATTACAATTTAATGATGAAAAGTGTACGAGAGTGAGTGAGAGAGAGAGAGAGAGAAATTCTCCAATGTGAGAGAGACATCAAATCAGTTCGTATAGAGATTATTAAGAATAAATGAATGAATGATTGAATGCAAGATAGAAGAGAGAGAGAGAGAGAGAGAGAGAGAGAGAGAAGAAAAAAAAATAGATCGAATCAAAGCACAAACCGAAGATAATTGAAAATCATTAATCAGAATGCGATTATAATTCTAACAAAAGACAGATATGAAGAAAAAGAGAGAGAGAGAGAGAGAGAGAGCGAAGAGAAAGAAAAAGAATCAAGAATTAATCCAAATGAAAAATGATTGTCTGATTTCTATCGAAAGTTAGATTGACTTCATTTCGAAATGAATTAATTATTCGATCTGATAGTTTTTAATGATTCTAACACACCAAACAGAGAGAGAGAGAGAGAGAGAGAGAGAGAGAGAGAGAGAGAGAGAGAGAGAGATTTTATCACTAACCATCGAACAGATTTTTGGATTTCTTCATCCAAATTTCAAATATCTCGATGTGACGTTTGACATCATTAGATCTAAACTAGTCTGTTGCAAAAGTTTTGATCTGAAGCGATAAAGCTTTCGATGAAGAAAGTTTGAGAGAGATCAACGGAAATATTTTGAAGAAATGTATCTCAGGAAACGAAACAAAATTTCTTCTCCATGTATTCAAAACATGAAAAAAAACTAAATAGATCAAAATTTGTTCCAAAACTTTTGAGAATAAATTTGATAGGAGAAAAAATACATCAATATAGTGTTATCATTCTCTTCTCGAAATTGATCATTCATTTTTGATCAAAATTTTTGCAACAGCCTAACACACCGCATAGAAAAGATTATAAATCCAAAAAAACAAAAAAAAAACAAAATTGTTCCATCGTAGATTTTAATATCGCTCTCATTAGAGTAGTAATAATAATAATAATAACCATCATCATCATCATCATCATCATCAACAGTAGCAACAACAACATCATCGTCATCAAAATGGAACCATATGGCTGAGAGCAAAATTATTAGAAATGTAATTCATTGTGCATTCACCAAGAGTACACATCACATAACGATGAATGATGATGATGATGATGATGATGGAATAGTGGATGTCAACAAAAAGAAAAAACTTTTGTGCTTTTCTTTTTTTTTTTTTTTTTCGTTAGCGATTCTCGATTCTGGTAGCGCATAAAGTTTTTGAAAACCCACTTCTTACCCATACGGTACCTTCAAGGCATCTCTCTCTCTCTCTCTCTCTCTCTCTCTCGGAGACGAAGTAGATGATGGAATTCGAAAAAAAATAAACAATTCTCTTGGTCTTCACTCTGTACTGCACACACCCACAAAGCTGAAACAATCGATATAAATAATCTTTCAAATAATTATTATTTTTTTCTTTTTTCTTCGATTGAAATAGTTTTGAAATTTCTCTTTTCCCCCCCCTAAATGTTTCAAATCTTTCTTTTTTCGATCTTTGAATGAAAAAAAAATCCCTAAACTCTTTGGTTTGTTCGTGCAATATCGTTTACGCCATTGCTAGACTCGAATTCAATGGAAAATTATTAGCTCCATTTGGATATTTTTTTTTTTGTTGTTGTTCCAGTTCACTTTCCTTCGAGCCTTGTTTGATTGTCTGCAAAAAAAAATCTATGCGATAGATATTCTCTCTCTCTTTCTCTCTCTCTCTCTCTCTCTCTCTCTCTCTCTCTCTCTCTCTCTCTCTCTCTCTCTCTATAGCGCAATTAATTTTCAAAGATTTCTAAAAAAAAAAAAGAGATTGTCGACGATAATGATCTTGGTGAGGGCGAATGCAATGGTTTACTATTGCAATTCCATCCAACATCCATTGTCTGTTGAGAATATTTTTTTTTTTTTTTTTTTTTTGAGTAGAACATCGAACACTTTTCAACAGAATAATACCGAACAGAGCCGAAATAATACTAAATAATACTAAATAATAATAATACTATGTGAAAGTGAGAAATAAAAACGAATCATAATCTCTTCACAGTATAGCTTTATATTGTTTCGTTTTTTTTTTTTTTTTTGATATTCTGTTTGTAAAGATTATGAATGATCTCAAACTGTCTACAATCGAATCCACTCAGACAGGTTAATCTAGAATGATTGTTATAATTAAAAATTGATAAACAATCAACAATATGTCTGTGTGGCTGAGTGTGTGTGTGTGTGTGTGTGGCTGGGTGTGTGTGTGGATGGAAAAAATTCTCTTTCTTCATTTATAAAAAATCTGTTCGGAAAAAAATTTGTTCAAAAATCAAAAATTTCGAATTCGCTCAACAAAAAAAAAAAAAACAATATCTTCTTCTCCAATTGGATATAATCGAAATTGAAGAAGTTTCATATTGATTTCTTGCTCTTGAAACTCATCCAATTGAATTGTATTCAAGTTGATTCGAACGTTTAGTGAGAAAAAAAAAAGATTTCCTTCTAAATTCTACAATCTCTCAATACTTTCGAATTAAATTTTAATGAATTTAATTCTTAACAAAAAAAAAAAAAAAAATAATTGGATATTTTCATTTTCATCTTC
This sequence comes from Sarcoptes scabiei, assembly GCA_020844145.1. Lineage (NCBI taxonomy): Eukaryota > Metazoa > Arthropoda > Arachnida > Sarcoptiformes > Sarcoptidae > Sarcoptes > Sarcoptes scabiei. The sequence goes on along the minus strand of CP080489.1, from coordinate 5,131,095 downwards.
ATCTCTCTCTTTCTCTCTCTCTCTCTCTCTCTCTCTCTTTCTTTCTCTAGCCCCCCCTATTTTCGCTTCAATTCTAATTCCATTGAATAAAAATTTTCTTTTCTTTCCATCTTTATTGATACTGATGAGGATCTTGATAGTAAAGAGAGAGAGAGAGAGAGAGAGAGAGAGAGAGAGAAAGAGAAGAATAAAGAAAAGAAAAAAATTTAAAAAAAAAAATTCAAAAAATGAACCCTGAAATTTAAAGAACTAAATTTGTATTTGTTTCGATTCTGAAATGAATCTCACTTTGAAAGAGAAAATCAAATGAGAATACAATTAATACAGAAAACTTTATTCATTTGAATATCTCTTTCTTTTATTTTTTCTTTTCTCTTCTTCGTTTGAATCAATCGCTTCACTCTCTCTCTCTCTCTCTCTCTCTCTCTCTCTCTCTCTCTCTTTCTCGGGAAAGAAAAAAAAAGATGAGAATCTAGGCCCAAGATTATCATTTGATACCAGACAATGTTACACAATGACCTATTGTTCACTCTCTCTCTCTCTCTCTCTCTCTCTCTCTCTCTCTCTCTCTCTCTGTTCTATCATTATCGAACCCGAGAGAGATTGGAAAGAATTCTGTTCTGTTTCTTTTATTCGAAACAATCTGTCGTTACCTGTCAACATCAATTGAGATTTGTTTGTGAACATCATCTTCGCTACCACCACCACCATCACCACCACAACCACCCTAGCCTATCTTAGCCGCCATCATCCTCATCATCATCATCATCATCGACTATTCAACAAGAATGAAATGAATATTCAAGAACTTAATGGAACAAACAAAGGGAAAGTGAGAGAATGGGGGAAAAAAATTCTTACATCAAAAATTTTAGAAATGTGGAAACAAATTGCAACAAAATGGGATCACACAATCATAGATCAAGAGACTGATAAGAGATCTTCACATTTCAATCTTGGAACGCTCTCTCTCTCTTCCGCTCTAATTGGATTGCAATCACTTGATCTAAACAATTGCAACAAAAATAAGATTGTTAAGAAAGAATCGATAGCAATTTTCTACTAAATTTGATTTATTTTTTATGGAAAAAAAAAACAATCAATTGTTCGGTGTTAGAGTTTAATTGTTTATGGCATCTTTTGAGCGTAGAGAGAAGAAAAAAAAGCTTTCAAAAAGAATAGAATTGAAGAATTTGATCTCCGCTCAAAAAAAAAAAAATACCTCATAGAATATTGCAATATAAATCGATCCAAAAAGCTAATGCATTGCATCTCTTTTTTTTTTTGTTGTTTGGTTTTGAAGATAGAGAGAGAAACCAACAATCTATGGTAGGCCAAATGAAATAATTAAAGAAAAAAAAAATAATTAAAATCAAACAACTCGGTTCATTATTTCACTACAGTAAAGAAAGAATTTGATGATTAAGAAGAGAGAGGAGGAGAAGGAGGAGGATAGAATTATTAGAAATTTCAAGTGTTAGGGAAATAAAAAATTGATGTTTAGATTAGAATTTGCTCTTTTGTTTCTCTCATCACAATCGCAAACAATAAGTATATTTGAGTATTTGAGTATTCGATAAAATATCTCTATTCTTTCTATTTCAATCGGAAGCGAAACCAAAATCCAAACAAACACAAACAAAAGTGTTTGGTGTTGGTTTTTGGTGGTAATTGATGATGATGATGATGATTGAAACAAAACAACAAAGTTCCAAAAAAAAAAATTATACAATCAAAAAAAAAAAAAAAAGCTTTTGAATCAAATTTTGAACAAAAAAAAAAACAATAAAAATCAATCGAATCAATCGAAGTTGGAATATGCGAATGTTTTTTTTTTTTTTTTTTTTGAATTAGATTCTCATTTCAAGTTTGGTCTTGATCTCTTTTGTTGGTGTGTGTGTGTTGATGAAAACAATCTTAAAAAGCTAAAGTTTGATTCCAAATGTTTGAGAATAGAATAGAACCATCAAAGCCAAAGAAGATAGAAAAAAAAACCTTAAATTTTATCAAAAAAAAAAAAAAAAAAAAATTCTCCGATTTCTTCTCGCATTCTTCGATTCTGACAAATAAAAATTCCATCCGAATGACAGAGATTGACAACAAAAGGTGTAAAGAAAAAAAAAATAGAGAAGAGAATATAATCAATTCGAAAAGTTCGATCGAAAAGAAAATGAAAAAGAACAAATTCCTTCTCTTTTTTTTCTTTATTTTCTCGCCAAAACAAATTGGTGTAGAAAAAAAATCAAAAAAAAAAAAATTCTGATTTCCTTTCGAAAAGGTGTTGATCGGAAATTCCGATGAGTTTCGAATATCTCACACAAATCACCGTCAACAATCATTCGCTATCGCGAGAGAGAATATTCTGCTTTCTCGGTAAACGAGAGCAATGAGCGAAAGTGGGTGAGAGAGAGAGAGAGAGACAGGTGAATGACAAATCGATTAAACGATTGACGATGAAGATGGATTGGATTCGAATGAGAATGCATCGAAACAAAAAAAATAAAAAAAAAAAAAAAAGAAATGCCATTCGATCATTGGACCGTTGAACCATTCATTCGGTTTGAGGAGTTAGAGGAGAAAAGAGATACCAAACAATGAGAAATTTAGGCATCTCAATTTTCTCATAGAGTTTACAATCACTCTCGATCTCTCTCGGTGTTTAAGATTTAATGTTCTCTCTCTCTCTCTCTCTCTCTCTC
>CP080489.1:5122500-5128296 GCA_020844145.1 Sarcoptes scabiei | reverse complement strand
TCTTTGTTTCAACTCTATCTTTCGATTACGAAATCGAATTCACCCAATCTAGAGTGGAAAATTTTTTTTCTCCATTTTTTTCACCATTATTTTTATTATTATTATTATTATTATTCTTAATATTATTGTTTCGTTCGATCTTTTGCCAAATTAGATATGGACTCTCTCTCTCTCTCTCTCTCTCTCTCTCTCTAGCAATTTGCCGATACTTTTGAAATCCATCATTCGAAGTGGATGTGGATTGATTAGATTGTGTCCACAGGGGGAGGGAAAGAGAGATCTAAGGAGCGAGAGCGGAGGGAAAATTCAAAAAAAAAAAACGCATACTACCAAAAAAAGTCAAAAACAAAGTGAGTGACCATAAACGGAATCATAGTAGTCTTTGTTCTCTCTTCCCCCCCTCTCTCTCCCCTCTCTCTCTTTCTCTTGAATCTGCTCAACTTCTTTGTGATTAGTATTGTTTCATTTGGCAACCAAATGTTATTTTTCATTTTCTCGTCAATTTTTTCCTCACTCTGTGATTCAATTCACTTCGATCATTCATCTGCATTATCTTTTCATCAAAAAAAAAAAAAAAAAAAAAAATAGCCGAAACACAGCAAAAAATTACAATACTATTGATGTGTTTTTTGTTTCTTTTTTTCTTCTCTTCTCGATGATTTGGTTCGTATCGAATGCGATCCACTTTACTCGAAATATTTCAAAAAAACGGGCCATTTTTTTTGCGAAAATTGCTCTCTCTCTCTCTCTCTCTCTCTCTCTCTCTCTCTCTCTCTCTCTCTCTCTCTCTCTCTCTCTCTCTCTCTCTCTCTAGAAATGGACCATAATCGAACCGGAAACAAACAATAAATTTAAGATGGTAGTGATCTCACGTTACGAAAGTGATAGCTTTTGAACAATATGTAGCGAATTTGAAATCTAACAAATTCGTTGCAACCGATAGTCTTACGAATAGTAAACTCTTCTAATGAATGTTCAAGATTAGGGAGGAGGAGGAGGAGGAAGAGGGAGCGAAACGAAAGAATCGAATCTGAATCGAAATTGATTGAATCGAATTAATTAGCTGACTGATTGAGATTATTGATTCTCATCATCGGAGATGTTTCATTTTTTTTTCGAGATAATCGAATCAAAAATATTCAAATGAAATTCCATCTTTTTTTTTTTTTTTTTGTTTTTGTTTCGTATCATTTTTTTTGTTCAATCTAAGTTCAATTCTCTTCACACTCTTTTAGACTTTACTTTTCTCTATCTTCGATCTTGTTCGAATTCTAGGAATCTTTTTTTTTTTTTTTTTTTTGGTCCATTTTTTTCTTCACCTCTCATAATGATTGTGGTAAAAGATTAGCTTTTGAACAAAATCTTCTCTCAATATATCTCGATCGATATTGGTGAAACGCTCGAAAATAGTTTCGTATGATTAATACTACACTACTCATTAGTGAATGCTTGATGCTTAAATGAGTAAAGAAATGTTAGATTGTCGTAACGATTGTTATAAGTGATTAGTTTTTTGATCGTTTTTTTTGCTCACTCTCTCTCTCTCTCTCTCCCCGATTTCATCTTGTTTTTGTATGTGTGTGTGTGTTTCATTTCATAATATATCTTCTACATCTCTATCTAAATGATTAGATTCTAATTGATCTCTACATTATTCTCAATCATCTTGATCTTGATCATCATCAACGGTATCACCACTATCTAGATCATCAACGGTATCATTATTGGATACTAATCGTGTTCCAGTTTAGATCTGGGTGAGAAAAATAATTGTAAAAAGAGTGAGAGAGAGAGAGAGAGAGAGAAGAGAAAAAAAAAGAAATTTGTTCGCATCAATTTAGAACGGAAATCAATCTACTACTCGATCGCCGTTCATTCGCATCGAATCGAATAATAATTTCCTTACGGTTAGTTAACAACATTGAATTGATACTTTTTTCTCTCTCTCTCTCTCTCTCGCACCGAAATACTTTCGATGAGAATATTCATTAAAAGTATTGGAGAAACAAAACATACCAAAAAAAAAAATTGAACAAAAACCGGATGAGATTAGAATCGGAAAATAAAAACCTAGACCATCGAATTTCAATGATCTATGATTATAATTTGAGGCTTGATTCCATAAAAAAAATTTTTTTTAACTTTTTCCAGTAGCGACACTAATTTTGGATTGTTTCGATGAAACACCATTGTTTTGATTGAAATAATTACATCGAAACAATTATAATCGAATTGTTTCGTTTCATCTTTCTTCTTCTTCTTCTTCTTTTTCTTCCTCTCCATTCGAACAAATCGAATTCGATGTGTTTTTGTGGAAACAAAAAAAAAATATTTTGAACCGGAAACTCGATTCTCTATTTCATTTAGTTTCGAAAGTATAAATAATTTTGAAAAAGTATAATGAAAACTATAGAAAAATAAAACCAAACCTAACATATATTTTGAATCGAAAAAAAAAATCAAAATCATTCGAATGTTTTTGCTGCTTAGCTGAATTTTGAATGAATTACCTTTTTTTTTTTTTTTTTTTTTTTAACAATATCAACAATCGTTACTGCCTAACAACTTTGTTCTTTGTTTTTGATTGTGGTCGAAATTTTTTTTTTTTTTTTGTTTTTTATTTTTTTTTGGTTTTTCTCAACAATGTGATTCATAATCATTCATTTTTGGATCGGACTAAATCTAATTGTAATCGAAAATTTATTCATCACATTCTCTCGTGGTCGTTCTCGTTCTCGAATCTTGTTTGGATCTTTTTTTTTTTTTCTTTTCTTTCTTCCTCTTCTTCTTCTCGGATAGAGAGAGAGAGAGAGAAAGAAAGAAATGGAATACGGATTTCCTTTTACATTAGATACATATCGTTTTTTTTTTTTTTTTTTTTTTGATTTTGATTCAATGTGATTATTTTGATCTATTCCAACAAAGAGAGAGAGAGAGATAGAGAGAGTTTATTGTTCAAAAAAGAAATCTTCTTCCTCTTCTCCCTCTTCTTGTTCTTCTTTCAACGTTCCATCATTTTAGATACTCATTCAACAATTTTATTCGATTTAGTCCGAAAATGATTCTAAGTTTATGATTATTCTTTGTTCGATCCATACTATGATTCTCTTTCAACGCTTTCGCTTTCTTTGCTTTCTATCACGAAAGAAGAATTTTTTGAATGACGATCATTCTCTATTACTAATCTTAATATCACATTACCATCATCATCATCATCATCATCATCGAAGATTTCTTCTCTTCTTTTTTTTATGTTAGATTATTTCGTTTTTCGTTTTCTCATGATATGATCTCTGTATATCTCTTCTATTATATCTCTCTGTAATGTCGTTCGCCGAACAACAGATTAGAATATTTTCTATGAGAAAATAAAAATATGAAAATCTAAAAATCTAAATAATTTTTCGCTAATATTGTTGTTTATAATATTACCATATCTATTCCATAGATCATTAGTGGTGATGATGGTGATGGTGATGGTGATGGTGGTGGTGTTCATTATTGAATAATTCTAAATTAAACAAACGATGACATTATCCATCATCATCATTTTACACCCACACAGATATCTTCTGGACATGACATTTCCATGTTCTTGTATTATGTCTTATCGAGATTGTTCCGGAACGTTTTTTTTTGATGAGAATATCAATCCACATCCATAATGCTATGGATTTGGATTCTAATTTAAAATCCATAGTTGAAGCGAGATTTTCTTCACTTCTTTTTTTTTTTTAGTTGAGGTTGAGGTTGAGGTTTTCGAAATGATAAAAATAGTTTTTTTCCATCGGTTCGATTCGATAGGATATTTGTAAAATATTTTAGCTTTTTGTTTGTTTTTTTTTTCTTTTTTTTGCCGTCTACGATAGAAATTATTCATATTGTCAAATGTTATCATATCGAACATCTTTTTTTTTGCGATCATAAAAACTATCGTTGTTACGGATACGAATCGATTCGAATTTATTCAATGATTTAGACGCAATAACGCATTCATTAGCTTCATTTATCTCTCTCTCTCTCTCTCTCTCTGTCCCGTTCTCTCCATCGAAGCTAATCTTAGCATATTGTTCGATGATGAAGAGAGAGAGAGAGAGAGAAAATTTGAAATAAATTTATTTCGTTTTTATCGTAAATAGAGAGTGTATCCAGGTGTGTATAATTGATGGCTCCGTTCAGGATATAACGGTGATGATGATGATGATGATAATGGTGATGATGTTGGTGGTGGTGGTGGTCATCAGAGTCTAATCTCTTCAATGTGGATATCATTGTACCTTTCGAACCATATACCTTACCGAATCACAAACAAACACACACACACACATACATAGCTTAGATCACAAAAAAAAAATGATCATAGAATGAATCAATGAATGAATTAGATTGAAGATCTTTGATCGAATAATTATTCGATCGCCACAATATAACTGTGTGTGTGTGTCGTTGTTGTTTGTTTCGGAACGAAAGTAGAGAAAAAAAATTTTTTTTATTCAATCTGTCTTTCTCTCTCTCTCTCTCTCCATTGAAAGAAATGAATCAATGGAGCAAAAAAAAGGCTTAGAAAGATATTTCTATTTCTATCATATCTGCTATGTCTTTTCTTCTTCTTCTTCTTCTTCTTTGGTTTGATTCAAATTTATCGGATTTAAACCACACACACACACACACACACACACACACACACACACAAAGATGTAAAAATTTCCCCCCTTCCTTTATTGCTGAATGAAATTCTTTCTCGCCCTCTTCTTAGCGTTTCTTCTTTTGATCTCCAATCTTGAAATCTTTCCCTTTATCCGTTTCCCTCCCCCTTCCCCTCGTTGTACGATTAAACGAGAATGAAAAATGGAGTTAGTGAGAATGTATTGTGAATGTTGGAGAAAATGAAAAAAAAAATTTTCTTCACCGAAAACTAGGTCAAAACCAATCAAATAATTTTCATATTCAAAACGCTTTAGATAGTAGAGAAAAAAAATTATTATGGGCGAAAAATTATTTCCTTCTTTTTCTCCTTTTTTTTTTTTTTTTTTTTTTTTTGCTCCATTCATCGAGAACACAGCAAGATGTTTGATGAAAAGAAAAAAAAATTTGTAAGAGAAAAAAAATAGAAAAGAATCAAACTCTTTGGTGCGGACCAAAGAGAGAGAGAGAGAGAGAGAGAGAAGCATTGGAGCCAACAGCCAACGAAAGAGATTAGGAAATAAATTGAAACTTCAAAAGAGAACGAAAAAATTTTTTTATAAAATTTCATTTTTTTTAAATATTTTCGTTTTTCACCCCCCCCAAAACATAATAATCCTTTCTCTCTCTCTCTCTCTCTCTCTCTCTCTCTCTCTCTCTCTCTCTCTCTCTCTCTCTCTCTCTGTATGTTTCATCCTTAAATCTTAAATGAATGTTTGAAATTGTTAAGAGAGAGAGAGAGAAAGGATGGGAAGAGAGATTATAGATTTAAACGGAAACTTAAAGCCTTTTAGATGAATATGGAATGGTGGGGCTCCTCGCATGGAATTAGGAATCTGTTCAAATGCTTTTATTATTCTATTCTTATTATCAGTATTATTATTATTACCAGTATTGTTGTTATATGCATACACATCTATCAATGCATCTATTATTTGGGTTGCAGAATTTTCATATTTCATCTTTGCTTTCTCTCTCTCAAATTTTAGACTCTCTCTCTCTCTCTCTCTCTCTCTCTCTCTCTCTCTCTCTCTCTCTCTCTTTCTTTTCATGAAAGAATTTCCAAAGTCTAAATGATTGATCTTATCAATCGTTTGTTTTTTTTTTTCGTTC
>CP080489.1:4975000-5117500 GCA_020844145.1 Sarcoptes scabiei | reverse complement strand
AACAAACCAAAATCATTAGGATCGTGAAGAGCGAGAGAGAGAGAGAGAGAGAGAGAGAGAGAGAGAGAGAGAGAGCTAAGAATGAGATAAATACAAAAGTGATGAAAGGAGGAAAAAAAAATTGGTGCACGACATCGAACAATATTTTCTCTAATATTAATTCAATCTAATAATATAATAGTAATAATAATAACAATAATAATAATAGAAATAATTATAATTATTATAATGAAGAAGATAATGATCATAATGACAAGATGATGATGATGATGATTTTGTTGTGTTTTTGTTTTTTTTTTTTTTTTTTTTTTGGTTTCGGTGTTGTTCGCTGCCGTTAATTGTTCATGTTGTTAAGCTATGTTATTCTCTGAGAAACTGAATGCTGTTGTTGTTTTTGCTTTGTTACGCTATCGAATTTTTTTTTTTTTTTTTTTTTGGAACACAAATTTCAAAATCTAATCTTTTTTTTGAAATTTTTTGTAACAAGTTCTCTAATGAATGATGATGATGATGAGAAAACAGCGAGAGAGAGAGAGAGAGAGAGAGAGAGAGAATTTTTTTTTTTTTTTTTTGATTGAATTTGGATCATCTCGTTCCAAAACTATTATTTGTTTGTTTCGATCTTAAAATTTGTTTGTCTGGTTGGATGTCTGGTTTCTCGATTGATTCAATTCAAATTTGAATGAGAGAACAAATTTGAATGAAGATCGAGATGATTATTATTATTATTATGATGATGATGATAATATTTAATTAATTTCGAATGATCATAATCGTTTTATTAAGATTATTAATTTCTTAAACTTCATAAAACATTCTTTCAAACTCTATTCGATTCCTCTTTCTTGTGTTTGTTCTAGCTCAATAAGAGAAGTTTTTAACACATCAAGGAGGGGAGGGGGTGTACCTTTTTCGAATCTCAATGATTTCGATAACAATTCTTTCATTCGTTTGTTGGCTGTTTTTGATTCCATTCGATTCATTCAATCGAATTCATCGAATCATTCATTTTTTTTTGTTACAATCAGTAAAAAAAAAATTCAAAGCAAAAAGTGAGAAAAAGAGAAAAAAAATAACATTAATTATTATTATTATTTTTTTTAATTAAGTTCTTTGTTTGAAGAAAAAAAAAACCGACCGAAGCTTAAGCTTTAGCGAAGCTCTATACAATCGTTTCAATGAAGAGAGAGAGAGAGAGAAAGCTTCAGCATACAAAAAGCTTACGAAATTAGTTCGAAGATAATTAGTGAATGAAAACAGCACAACAAAACGAATCTTTTTTTTTGAGGAGAGAGAGAGAGAGATTTTGAATCAAAATCGAAACAAAAATTTACATGTGTTTCTCTCTCTCTCTCTCTCTCTCTCTTTCTCTATATATATGTTCCATTTGGAACAGTATATGGTCATCTGGTCTATCGTTTTTTTTGATTTCGTTGTCCAATCACCAAAAAAAAAAGACAACAACAACAACATAATTTATGTTTCCATTCCGAACCTAATCTAATTAAGCTCTCTCTCTCTCTCTCTCTCTCTCTCTTGAAAGTATTATTAGATAACATCGGCACCATCCGCCAACATCATCATTAGTATCAATCACAATCAAAACCGAATCGAACCAGCTAAACAAAAACGAACCAAACTTGATCAGATTGCAGATTCGAACAAAAGAAGAGAGAAGGCCTAGAAACATACAGAGAGAGAGAGAGAGAGAGAGAGAGAGAGAGAGAGAGAGAGAGAGAGAGAGAGAGAGAGAGAGAGAGAAAGAGAGAGTTTTTGATCCATTTTCATCTCGACAAGATCATTTCGAGTGGTCCAGTTATTTATTTTTTTTTTTCGATCCGATTCGATTTGATAATTTGAATTTCTTTCGAAAAAAATAAATTTTTTTTTCGATGTTCAAAATGGATTAGATTAACGATGATTTGATCATAGCGGCTATTTTTTTTCTTTTTTTTTCTTTTTTACTAATAAATCACTCAAATAGATCACTGAGTGAGTAGTAGGAGATTAATCAATTATTAGTGCGGTGCAAAAGTTTTGAGGGGAAGTAGAATTTTTAGAGCAAAAAGTAGTGCGCCTGTGTTTGTGGGTGTTCTTGACGTAGTTTACGAGCATTACTTTTTGCTCTAATAATTCTACTTCCCCTCAAAACTTTTGCACCGCACTAATACATTCTAATATTATGGATCTGATACGGATTTGATTCTAAATCGTTCTAATTTTTCTCTCATCAAATCTCTCTTTGGAAGAAGATCGAATCGATGATTTGATAAGATTTGAGATAATTAGTGATCCAAGTGATCCAAACATTCTCCATTCTCTTCTGAAAAGATTCGATTTTTAATTTTTTTTTTTTTGATGAATTTTTCTTTGGTTCTTTGTTCTCTATGAAATTACTTGCGAGAAAAAAAGTCGTGATTGTTTTTTTTTTCTCTCTTCTTTCTAAGAGCTTCATTTTCTTCTTTGTTGAGAGATAAAAATAACCTCTCTCTCTCTCTCTCTCTCTCTCTCTCTCTCTCTCTCTCTCTCTCAACCCATTATCGCCTCTAATGATGATGATAATGGTGATGGTGGTTGTTGTGTGTGAAAAACAATCGATTGTTTGATACGAATCCAATCTTGTTTGATTTTTTTTTTTTTTTTGAAATTTTTTTCGAATTTGTATTCAATGCGAGGGAAAAAAATAACAACAATAGAGTTTCGAATCTCTAGATTCGATTGTATTGCATTGCATTCGATGTCTTAAATCGTAACCTAAATCTAAACCTAAATCTCAATCAAATCCGAGAAAAAAAACTGTTCGAATTTTTTCCCTAATTTCGATTTTCAACAATCTCTATCGAATCTAGAATCGCAAGAAATTTGTTTTTGACAAGAAGACAGTTTTGTTCTTTTTTTTTCGATTAAAAATCAAAAAAAAAGGATTGTAACGATTCTCTAATGATTGAAGACAATCTTTAATGATTCAATCGGAAGTAGATCACCAATATCACAAACTAATTATCAAAGTTTAGTTTAAGTTTAGTTTGAAAGAGAATTTCTCATATCACCCCAATAACGTTCAAACTAAATCTGGTCGATAGAGGATCCAAATGTAAAAGTTAACTTTTAATTAATTTCAATAGTAATTAATTTTCGATTCAATCCGCTGCTGCATTGAATTGAAGAATTTTTGCGCTCAAGATTAATTCCAAAAACTATATCTTTAAGTAAAGAGTTGTGTAGAGATTTTTGATTCAATTCTTCAGCTCTTTCCCTCTCTTCCTCCCTCTCTCTCTCTCTCTCTCTCTCTCTCTCTCTGTCTCGTTGATAGATTCATTCATCATTATCTTGTTTCTATGCTATATCATTCAAACAAGATTATAGATGAGAGAATGTTGCTATTCTATTGGAAAAATTTCACTCGAATGATTTGAATGTTTTTAGAACAAAATTCTTATTTCTCTCTCTCTCTCTCTCTCTCTCTCTCTCTCTCTCTCTCTCTCTCTCTCTCTCTCTCTCATACACACACACACATTTCATTTTCTTTCTTTGCTTTTGTTTCGTTTTTCAAAATAATTGTTTCCGATCCTTTCGTTGGATGGTTGGAGATCAAACAAACATAGAAAGAAAGAGAGAGAGAGAGAGAGAGAGAGAGAGAGAGAGAGAGAGAGAGAGAGAGAGAGAGAGAGAGAGAGAGAGAGAGAGAGAGAGAGAGAGAGAGAGAGAAAGAAAGAGAAAACGAGTAATTGTGAAAATATTAATCAAAGTTAATTAGTATCGTTTTGGTTCAACTTTTTCTCGTTTTTTTTTTCAAAACACAAAAATTTCTCTATTTTCTTTCTTTTTTTTTTTTTTTTTTTTTTTTTGATTTCTTCTTCATCACTGAATAGCATTTTAGATTAGATGAAATTCATCATTCAAATCGTTAGAAATTTACAAATTGAGATATAAATTGGGAAAATAAATTATCAAAGAATCATTCATTGTTACGTAATGAATACGTAATATTCAAATCGTAAAATGAGCCATCCATTGCTGACGTTACATTTATTAAACAAAAAGAAAATTCTTCAAAAAAAAACAGCTAGAGAAGAAGAGAATCTATTGATTTATGAAAGAATTTAAGCACAAATTAATCGCTTATTATCATTGAAGATTGATTATCTTTCGATGTATTCAGACAACACTGATTGCCTTTTAGATTCTAGAATGATGAATCATTTCGAATCTATTGCAAAGATTGCAAAACAAATCCCTTGTTTACTCTCGCTATTTTGAGATATTCTTGTCTCTTCTAATCTCAACTCTTTGATTGATTCGAAAATATTTTCCTTTTTGATTCGATAGATTGATTCACTAAATAGAATAATCCAAAACATTTCTACTCGAAATCAGAATATGTTTAAGGCGATGATATTTTTAAATTCATTTTAAGATTAATGAATCAAAAAACATCCATGAAGTATTCCATGTTTAAAATTTAAAAAAATTCGCTTTAAAATTTGTTTCCGAAAAATCTATAAATTATATAACCTATATTTGGCTGGTTCGATTTGACAAGCCGATCTACTGAACTAACCTAACCTCACTTGTCTGAGTTGCTGATAATGGCCAATCTACTGAACTAACCTAACCTCACTTTTCTGAGTTGCTCATACTGGCCAGTCTTCTGAACTAACCTAACCTCACTTGTCTGAGTTGCTCATACTGGGCAATCTACTGAACTAACTTAACCTCACTTGTCTGAGTTGCTGATAATGGCCAATCTACTGAACTAACCTAACCTCACTTGTCTGAGTTGCTCATACTGGCCAGTCTTCTGAACTAACCTAACCTCACTTGTCTGAGTTGCTCATACTGGGCAATCTACTGAACTAACCTAACCTCACTTGTCTGAGTTGCTGATAATGGCCAATCTACTGAACTAACCTAACCTCACTTGTCTGAGTTGCTCATACTAGCCAGTCTTCTGAACTAACCTAACCTCACTTGTCTGAGTTGCTCATACTGGCCAGTCTTCTGAACTAACCTAACCTCACTCAGTCAACTTTAGCGAACTGTTAAATGAGCCGAACGATTCTTGAAATTGAATCTTTAAACTCGAATCGCTTCTCAAGCCAAACAAAACATTTCGACTATTTTGCATCATTTAATTTTATTTTCGAATGAATTTTTCTCTACATATGTTTCAATGGTTGAAAAAAATCACTGTTATTATTATTATTATTATTATTATTGTAATTATTTTACATTTGATATATTTCAATCAATTTGTTTGTCGCCTTTCACCACTGTTTCGATCACAATCGCCATCAAAACTATCTCTCATCATATTTGTTGTTGTTATTGTTGTTGTTTTGTTTGCGATTCATTTTGGAACGGTTGCATTCCCAGTAGAGAATTGTTTGAATTCTATTGTCTACTACTTGTCAACATCGGTTTGATTGTTGTTTTGAATCTCATTTCACTCTTTCAATCCATAGCATCTATTCTCTATCCATTCGATTCTATTCGGTGGGAAAAAGTTAGATTGTATTTTCGAATGTCTAGAATAATTTCAATTTATTTTTATTTTCCTTTCTTTTTCTCTTCTCTCTTTCTCTCTGCATCTTGAATTGATCGGTTAGAATAATTTATATTCTCCTACACACACACACACACACTAAGACACCTGGTATTATATTACCCATCTCGTTTCAAATCATCGACGTTTGATCGATGCTTTCACTACCTATACTGATGGTTTCTCTCTCTCTCTCTCTCTCTCTCTCTCTCTCTCTCTCTCTCTCTCTCTCTGTCTTTCCTAACGATTTTTTTTCTCAATTTCAAATAAAACCTAGCTCAAATTTCTTGCTATTCGTAGGTATTTGATTACAAAATTTGTCTCGCTTAAATCGAAACGAAAATGATTGGACAGTGAAAGCCTACAGTTTCATAGTTTTCTATTTGATCGACAGAAAGGAAATTAAAGAGAGAGAGAGAGCGAGAAAGAATTCTTTCGATCTGACAGATATTCTTCAGGGGTGTGTTAGAGGTGTGTTGTGAATAGAATTCTAGATAGCCATAGATTTTTTTTTTTTTGATTTTATTTCTATTTCGATCTCTTTCTTGTGTAAAAGTTTTCTTTGATATCATTTTCAATTCACATATACATTTGATTATAATTATAAAAAATGATGATGTTCCAATCATCCCCCTAACCCCTCTCACTCTCTTTCTCATTCTCATTCTCATTCATCTTCATAACAAAGATCGACATCGAACACCTATTCTTTTGTGTGATTGTTTGATTTAGTAGAGAAATTTATGACACCAACAATCCCGAAAGTAAGAAACGCTAACCTCTCGATCGAGATTCGATTGGATAAAAGTTATGTTGAAACACAAAACCTTACCTAACACAGTACCTACCTAATACATTAACATTGAATTTAATATTCGAAAAAAAAAATTCGAAAATATTTCATTCGAAAGAATTTTGTTTTCATTCTCTGATGCTCCATCCCTTCTGATGCTCTCGTTTTCTTCCATAAAATCCTAGCTCACTTCTCCCCTCTCCCCCGCCTCCGCATAGCTAATATTTTTTTTTTCGTTCAATATATGATTGTATATTACACATTCAATTATCTTATTATTCTCTCTCTCTCTTTTTTTTTGATGTTATGTGAAATTTAATTATTAATAGAAAGCCAGAAAGTGAACGAAAGAAAAAAAAAATACTCTAACATTTGAAGAAGAAGGTATGAAATTTGGATGGATAGAGAAATTTTTTTTTATTTCCGTTTTAAAAGTTTATTGATTCGTTTTGAGCTAAAACATTCCCCCCCTTTTATCGGTTGATCAATATTTCATTGGATTTTTTTTTCTTCATTTTCTATCAATCACCTCACTCTTCGATTCTCTCTTCTTGCCCATAATTTTGTGATGTTTCATTTTAGAGTTGAGCTTTTGATGGGCCATTTATTTGATCCCATCGTCTTTACATGTATCGAATGTTTAAGGCCTCTATTTTCTTATTAGTGGTCAAACCTAGAGCATCATCATAATGCAGGGATCATAGAAATTTGAACAATTTCGATTTGAAAACGAATGAATGAATTTTTTACAATTTATTTATCTTTCGCTAACAGTTTCGGTTTCAGAAAGGAAAGAGACCGAGAGATTGTTTTGGGTTTTCATTAAAATCTGTTTCTTATCTTATCGATCAATTTTGAATCAATTTGTTAGTTTTAGTTCTTGAAACTTTCTGCCTGTCTCTCTCTCTCTCTCTCTCTCTCTCTCTCTCTCTCTCTCCTATTCTAGGACTCTGATTTCTTCATTTTTTTCTTGTGTCCTCTTTTTCTTGCCTCTTTTTTTCTGATTTCGTTTCGAAACTATTCTATTAGGATTTTTCTCTGATCTCACACACTTTATACGTTCGATTGTTAGCAATAATCAATAATGTCCAATCTAGAAGAGAATTAAAGAGTTTTTATTTCTTCTAAGAACATTCATGAAACAAAGCCCATAGAGAGAGAGAGAGAGAGAGAGATAGAGAGATAGAGACCAGAGGGGACCAAGATCACATAGACCTGTAATTGTGGATCGATAAGACGATGAAAGTAGAAACCGACACAAACAAACAAACAAACAAAAATCATCTTCCCTATCTTTTGGGATGGAAAAAAAAATTAATTGACTTAAAATGATAGAGAGAGAGAGAGAGAGAGAGAGAGAGACTATTGCAATTAGTTTTCTCCATCAACGAAATCGATCGAGCACACTATTCGAGCTGAAAAGCTTCGAGAATGTTTTTTTTTTCTCGGGAAGAACAAACAAAAAAACCAAACGAGAACCAGAGAGAAAAATTGATGAATTTCCAAAAATGTTTTTGTCCCAAAAAAAAAAAAAAAAAAGATTTTGATTACCCAAATGAATCGAAACTGAAGAGATTGATCGATCTCTCTCTCTATATTTCGCTCTCTCTCTCTCTCTCTCACTTTCTTCTCCGTTCCATCGTTTCCTTATCGGTCTAATTACTTTTTGGTTGAGATTGGGAAAGAAAAAAAAAATGAAAATACTTTCAATAGTAGTACGTATATTTCAAATCACTGAAATGAATTGAGTGAATTGAAATATATTCAAAAAAAGAAAAAAAAAAAGTCGAGAGAATAAATAATAATACCAGGGTTCTAGAGAAGTTTTCTACGCTCAGAATTTCAATTAAAAAAAAAAAAGAGAAATGAGAGAGAGAGAGAGAGAGAGAGAGAGAGAGAGAGAGACAGTGAAAATAAATAAACCAATTTGTCTGGAAGAAGATGAAAGTGGTGGAAGGGGAAAAAAAGAAAGAAAAAAAAATCCTCACTCTCTTTTAGAATATTGGGACCTATATTACGTAATACTCATAGGAAATAGGTCTAACCAAAGAGAAAAAAAAGAGAGAACCAAAAAATAAAAAATTCATTAATGATCCATTTCGAATTCGATCAGATCGATCGTTTACGTCGTCGATCCAAAATGAATTCTTTCCGAAATGAAATTTTTCTTCTCTTCTCTTCACAGTGAAAATATTAAAAAAAAAGTAGAGAGAGAGAAATAAAAATTACAATTTTAAATTAATATCCTAGGAGAAAAAAAAAATGAATGGAAACCAGTGAAAAGAAACGGGAGGGGGGGGAAATAAATACATTTTGAGATAAAATTTCTAAACTAATCAAAATAGAAAAAAACCCCAAAAACATAAACCTTCGCTCTCTCTCTCTCTCTCTCTCTCTCTCTCTCTCTCTCTCTCTCTCTCTCTTTCGATGGCTTTTTCCTTTCTCATTGGTACACAATCTCTTTGAAACGTACAAAAGAGTTTTGATTTTTTTTTTTTCGTTTTCAGAAAAGTTTCAGTTCCAAGTTTTTTTTTTTTGAAATGAATGGGACCGATTCATATCTTTCGATTGAATCCTGGACTTATGACTAGTGAGGTGTATCTTTGTGTATTTTTTTCCCCTACTCCCACATTCTTATTCTTTAATCAAAATGAATATCGAATTTTTAGATTCTTAGATTCTTTGTTGTTGTTGTTTTTCTTTACAAACTTCTTTAATTAATATTCTAGAGCGGGGGGTGATGGGGAAGAATGAAAAAATATGATATATATTGTTTGTATCATATTGTTTGTTTAAGAATTCTTCAAAACAGTGAAAAAAAAGCGAAAGAGAGAGAGAGAGAGAGAGAGAGAGAGAGAGAGAGAGAGAGAGAGAGAATTTAGAAATTCTTTAGAATTTCATTATAATTACGAAGAGCTCTGGAATTTATTAATTTTGAATTTTTTGAAAAAAAAAATTTTTTTGTTTTTTTTTCATATTCCAAGAATTTTTGAGCGAATTTTTTTTTCTCCCTGATAGTTACTTTAGTTAGTTTTTCTCTCTTTTGAAAAAATTTCTCTTCAATTTGTTTTTTGTCCATATTTTTTAATTGAGAATAATTAAAATCTCTTTCGATTCTTTGTTTTGTTTTTTTTTTTTTTTTGAGAAAATTTCTAATTTCTTCTCTCAACAAAAAATGGGATGTTATGGAAATTGAGAAAAAAAAACAAAAAAAAAATTATCTTCCAGTACAAAAAAAGAAAAGAGTGAGAGAGAGAGAGAGAGAGAGAGAATTCTTTTTGTTCCAAAAAACTCTCCTTTGGATCCGTACACCTTTAGATGATTTGGATCGAAAAAAAAAATTTTTTCTTCTTCTTTCTCTTTCTCTTTCAGTTTTTTTCACTTTCTTAAATCCTAAGACCTTGACATTTCAACACAATACGTTTTTGGTAATTTGGGTACTCAAATGAAATGACACTAGCACACACACACACACACACACACAAACTCTTCTCTTATTTTCTAGGCTGTTGTATGCGTTTTTCTAAGCTTTGAGTTTGGAAATTTTTGAAATGAAAAGAAGATTTTTTTTTTTTGTTCATTCGCTCGCTTCAAAATTGTCCACATACGGACACACACACACACACAATGATTATGGATTATGGATTATGGATCATTTTAGCTTAATGATTCTCAATGAAATAATTTCTTATTTATTTAGTATTTTCGATTTATATATTGATAGAATTCTCTCTTTTTGCTAATCTTTTTTTTTTTATTTTTGATTTTCAGGAAAAAAAGAATAGATCTCAACTGTGCTAACAAAAGCAGCTAACCGAGATCCTATAAGCTAAGTTCGATGGAGAGAAGAGATTGGAATCGATTTGAAATTCAAATTTAATCCAAAATTATTCGCTAACAATCCACCATCATCACAATCATCTTTAAACGGGGAAAATATAACGAATGTTGTATCAAGAATAGAAAGAGAACTAGAGAGATCTAGAACACAGAAGTCAAGGGAATAAAAATTGTCATTTGTGGCTGTGGTTTTCTTCATCTCATTTTCTCCTCTCAAATAATCTTTATTCATCGAATTATCAACATCGTAATGAAACGCTAAAACTCTACGAACAAAACACATAAGGAAGAGGAAGAAAAAGAAGAAGAAGAAGAATTTCTTTCTAAATTTAATTCAATGTTTATCATCTAGGGTAATGATGGTCATTACGAATTGTATTCAATCGATACGAGCAGAACCATTATTCATTATCCTAAGATCATTTCATTATTATTTTCATCGATATCAAAAAAGCTTCGATCGAAATATTGATGGTGATGAGGATGGAGATGGTGGTGGTGGCGGTGGCGGTGATGATGATGAAGATTTCATACCAAATCATCAAGAAAAACAACATCATTGTCGATATCATCACCAGTACCACAACCTAAACCTAAACCTCAACCACCATCCACAAACCCAACATCACCCGAATCGTTCAAAACTAATTCAAAGTTTGAGATCCTACTCAAAAGATCAAGAGCAAAATCAAGATGCTGCCATTATCGAGACTAGTTGTGATTCAATGCTCGATGCTCTACGATCACCATCACCATCACCATCACCATCACCATCACTATCACCATCGTCCATAGAGAGAATTGATGATTGTAATGGTGATCTAAACGTAGAAAAACTTCAATATGGACCTTATTCAATGAACGAACAAGAGAAACAATGTGATTTCGTAATCGATGGCTTACAGTCAAATCGATCGATTAAAAACCAAACGACAATTAATATTAATTGTCCATCATTAGTTCAACATCATCAAGAATTACTACTAAATTCTAGTCTAAATATTCGAAATGAAACTGAAACGAATAGATTCGATCATTTTATCGATTCTAGCAATCTCACTATTAATGAAAAGAATCGAGATGATTATTTTCGAATTTCGAATCAACTTAGGAACACCACATTAACCGCCAACACCAACACCAACATCAACACCACTACCGTCATCAAGCAACTAATGATGATGATTGTGATGGTGATGAAAATTTTGTTTCCATCATTCGTAGCGATAGCAATCGGATGGATACAAAGATACGATTCAAGAAGAGAAATCGATGAGAATATTGTTTTTTGGATTTCGAAAAAAATCTCAACAATTATCAATGATGACAATGGATCATCAATTGATGTAGCAATCAGTCATCATCAATCGAACGAAACATATCATCATCGATCGTCATCATCATCATCATTATTATTATTATTACTATCATCATCAAATGTAATGATGATTGCTCTCATCGATTTCGTAATATTATTAAGAATAATATTAATGATGAAGATCATTACATCGATTCAAAAAATCAACACTATCATCGAGATCGTTTCGAAAAGATTGAGGCGTTCATTTTTATCTACGATTTCGATGATTGTACAGTGCCATCAATCAATCGTTTCTGTTCTCTCTCTTCTTTCACACTTTTTCACTCTCTCTTCATTTCACTCATCATCAAACATTGAAGCCATACGAAAAAATTCAAACCGAAGATCTCGGAATGAACGTTCCATTTTGTTTGATATTGTCAAGATAATATTATTGTCTTTGTTGACAACTGTTTCATCTAGTTCTACTCAAAATGATTGTTTTGATCATCAATTTCTTTCAGATCGAATCGATCAAAATCGTACCCATTCATTTGTCAAACGTGGTCTTTTTGATCGTTATGGTATTTTTAGCTCGGAACCATTTCAATCTCAATTATCGCCATCGATCACAAATGAAAGCTATTTTGAAGAGCCAAATCAAGAGATCTATTTCTCTCATATGGTCATCAACGAGAGTATCGGTTTCGTCTATATCGGAGCTGTCAATCAAATCTATCAGCTTGATTTGAATTTGAAACCGATCGAAAAAATCATTATGGGACCACGTGAAGATTCTAATGATTGTCCAATTTCCAAAGGCTGTATGCCTGATATTCAAAAACGTCTTTCCAATTATTACAACAAAGCATTAGTGTTTGATAATCAACATCAATGGTTGATCTCTTGTGGATCATTGTTTCAAGGTACCTGTACCGCACATAGCCTAATGAATGTTAGTCGAATTGTGGATCAACCGACCGAATCGGTTGTAGCGAACAATGATTCAGCCTCGACGGTAGCATTCATTGCTCCAGGACCAGAGCCACACAAACAAGTTCTCTATGTTGGAGCAACATTCACCGCTGGATCCTATCGATCCGATTTGCCTGTGGTCAGCTCTCGTTCATTGTTCGAGAACAGTAAGTTAATTTTTTTTTTTTTTTTTGTTTCTGTTTTCATTTTTGTTTTCTCCATCCTCGGATCTTGTTCGGAACGAATCGATGCAAACACAAACAAAAACAAAGAAAAAAACCGATCGAACATATTTTTATTCTTTATTATTATTATTATTATTTCTTTCTTTCTCGATGACAAAATCTAATATTGTTAGAGCGAAGAAGAAAGAGAATATCATATAGCCTCTCGATAGAGATAGTATTGTGTTAGGTTTTGAAATTTGATGTTAATTAGTTGAGCTTTTTTTCCCCCGCTAAATTATAATTTATTTTCTTTTTACTAAGTTTCTTGCGAATAGATTGCAAATGACACCATCACCATCATCACCACCACCGCCAACACCATTATTATTATTATTATCTTTTCTTTTTTTTTCATTCTGGTTTGTTTCAGCTTATCTCTAGAGATCTGACTGTAGTTTAGAGTATTACATTATAGAATCCATTCAGTACCAAGAGAAGGTTAGACAGATATATTTCGTTCTCTCTCTCTCTCTCTCTCTCTCTCTCTCTCTCTCGTCAATTTTGCATCACATCAAATCAAAAAAAAAAAAAAAAAAAGGAGAAAGAGAAAGGAAAGATGTTTTTATTTCATTTTTCAACATAAATAATCTTTTGATGGAATTTTTTTTTCCTTCTCTCTCTCTCTCTCTCTTTCACTTTCATTATTCTTTCAACAGCTTTTAACATCGATGCGACCATCACAACCAAAGCTTATGGCTGGAATATACAATAAGCAATACAAGAACAATAGGAACAAAAAAAAAACTAGAAAAACTAGAAAAAAATAGAAACACGAAACAATCAATATATGATTCAGTTAATGGAAGAGAGAATAGAAGAACAGAGGAGAATACCTAGAGGGGGGAGGGGGAATGTATAAGAATTCTCATGAGTTCTCTCTGGAATAATTTTCATAGTGAATTCTTTCGTTTTTCGTTTACTTAGCTTGCAAACGCTATTGTCGTTGATGATAAAGATGATCACCAACCTTTATTATTACCTGAGATTCTAGATTCTGATAACTTTTTCAATTAGTTGTCTCTCTCTCCCTCTCTTTCTCTTCCTCTTTGTTGATCTCAAAGATTCGTTTCGAGGTTTTTTTTCTGGTTTGTTCGTTCCGATTCTTTCGATTTTTTTTTGATTGAAAATCCATTTTTTTCCGAATTCATTTTGATCATCGATTCATTTCTATTTTTGTTTTTCTCTCTCTCTCTCTCTCTTCCCTTCAAAGACCTTTTCCAATTGGCTATCGTTGGTGTTTCGACCGGAACCCGTCTAATAATCAATTCGTATGCTCGTGATCGATATCCAATCCATTACATCTATGGATTTCATTCGCGTGGCTTCTCTTACTTTCTTACGGTACAGAAGAGAAGCATGGGACAATCGGCTTTCATCTCTAAACTAGGTATATATGAATGAATGAATGAATGAATGGATGTATGGATGGATGAATGAATGAATGAATGAATGAATGAATGGATGTATGGATGGATGAATGAATGAATGAATGAATGAATGCTTCAATGCATTCTCTCAACTCTACATTATCGTTTTTTGTTGTCCAATTATCTTTGAAATAATAATTCTCCAATCTCTCTCTCTCTCTCTCTCTCTCTCTTTTCCATTTTGTTTTTTTTTCACAAGTACGAATTTGTCAAAACGATCCAGATTATTATTCCTATACCGAGGTACCGTTAGTCTGTCGTGATCAAGAGCATCAAAAAACATTCAATCTAGCTCAAGCCGCTTTTATCGGTCGGCCATCAATGAAATTAGCGAATCTAACTGGTATACGTTTCGATGATGATCATCTCTACGTAGTGTTTGCTAGATCTCGTGACGAGCAGCTAATGGAAGATTTTCAACCATCAAAACATTCCGCATTATGTGTCTATCCATTATCTTCCATTCATAGACAATTCACTAAGAACATTCAACATTGTTTCAATGGTAACGGTGTACAAGGATTGGATTTTATCAATATCGTACAACGATGTGTTCCGACGGTAAGTTCTGCTTTTATTTTTCTCTTTTTTTTTTTGTTTATTTTGTTTTTCTTCTCTCTCTTTTTTTTTTTTTTTGGTTTTTTGAATTCATTTTCTCTCTATTTCTTGTTTCATCATAATCCGAATTTTTATTTTTTATTTTTTTTTTTTTTTTGTTGTTCGATAACAAAACGCTGATTAATCAAAATGATATCAGACAAAAAGAGAGAGAATCGTTAGAGACCGAACAAGATTAATTAGAATTCTTTTTTTTTTTTCTCTCTCTCTCTATTTCGGATGTTCCGATAGCTAAACACAACAACAGCAAACCATTTGATTGAATTCTGTCTCCGAAAGAGAGAGAGAGAGAGAGAGAAACTATTCTAACAAATACAATTTTTGAATAACCAAATCAAAACAGACCTAGAGGCCTAGAGTGAAAGTTAATTAGAAACGAATGAATAGAGAAGAAAAAAATAGATGTTAATTTGTAATAAAATCTCAGTGTATCAAAGTATTCAAATGAATTCGATTAGATTCGATGAAAACTGTCTAGCTTTAACTTCACATCATCTACTTCCGTTCGGAACGCTCCAAAACTCTTAGCTATTCTTCTTCTTCTAGGATTGAAAAAAAAAATTCATCAAATTCTATGTATCTTTTTTTTTTCTCATTCCAATCTCTATCGATCTCGATAATGTACTCTTCTGGGGTGTGAAGAGAAAATTAATGAAAAATAATAATAATAATAATAACAACAATTTTATTTTCGGTATGCTACAACACCGGAAGCATATGGATTTTTTCTTCTCGATTGTCATAAATGAAATAGAAATCAAAAAAAAAAAAAAATGATTTTTTTTTATGATTCTTCTCTTCAGCCAGTCAAAATTCTAACGTCTAAGACGAAGATTACTTACACATCGAAACATTTGACAATGATGATGTTCTCCAATCTAGATAAATTGTTCTTTTCGTTCCGATACTAGTTTCATTTGACAGGCATGAAGAAAGAAAAGAGAGAGAGAGAGAGAGAGAGAGAAAGTTAGAAAGAATAATACTATTTCCCTCCCCCTATTTCTTCCTCTTTCTCAATGTTCCATTCTCTCTCTCTCTCTCTCTCTCTCTCTCTCTCTCTCTCTCTCTCTCTCTCTATCATCACTTTCACTCTTTTGTTTGTGTTAGTTTTGATCCAACATGAGAACGACAATGATAATAATGATGATGATGATGATGATAATGATGGTATTGTGGATGGAACGAATGTTAAACGAAACTAAATCCTAGAAATCCGTAAAATTGTTTTCATAGAATTTGAAAATTGTGATGATTAGTTGATGCTGACGATGATGGTTTATGATGGTGATGAGTTTAATTCAATTTTATTCGGTCTATTCTTTCTATATCTTTTCTTTTTTTTTGTCCGATTTTGATGATGATATACCATTTGGTCTTTTCTTGTTTTTTCGCTAATGCCATCTCTCTCTCTCTCTTTCTCTCTTTCTTTCTTTTTCTTTTGCTCTTTGTTTGGATCTTCAAAATCTCTATGACATTACTAGTGTGAAACATTTTCATAACACCCAAAACACCCCTCCTTCACTAAATGGATCCATGGAGGAAGCAAAAACAAAAAAAACTGTTTGAAACAGAGAACGAGAGTAGAACAAAAACAACAAAAATCTAAAACAGAGGTTCTTAAACACGGCTCAATTGAGTTTTGGTGAGTCGAATAACGTAGCGTGTGCGCTGGATTCTGATTGGTTGAATTCATGTAAAAGCCAGCGACAGCGCCACAGAATTCAATGTTTCACAAAAGTCAGTACGATTATGTTCAAAATTCCACTGATGTCGCTTCTTGATGTTTTTTCCATCAGAATCTTATCATCATAATCTACGCAAATTTTGTGAATTTATGAACAAATTTTCATAATTCCATTAATTAAATGAGGAATAACATGATAAGGAATGACTACCAGTTATTTTAAAATTAGATTCGATGCAAAATTTGGAGCAAATTTCCTAGTGGAAATGTTGCTCCTAGTATAAAAAATTGACCTATGTCTGTCTGTCTGTCTTCTTGCCTAAACGCGCTAAGCCGGACAGACAGAAATATTATTTTTTTTTACTTACTCGAATTTATCAATAAAAAATAGTTTTGCGCGTAAATCTGCTCTAAAAAATCACAAAAGTGCTTGTATCAGAGAGATTTTTCCACATAAAAAGCTGAATTTTCAGCAGCAAAGACAAGATGCTTTTAAATTTGAAATTTTGAGTTAATCAAACCTTCTAAAAAGCAAACGACGTTAGTGAACGGTTAAATAGAAGGCATGTTGGTGTTGAAAAAGTGTTCTGTTTGGTGTTATTATAGTTGTTTTAACAGGTATTCCATTGAAATCTATTTGAAATCTGAATTCAACCCTTTATCAAGGTCTCTACTGGAAAAAAACTGCTCACTACTGCTATATCTCGATCATCAAGAGCATTAGATTCTTCACTAAACTTTTTTTCACCGCATCTTCAAATTTGATTTCTATGGAACGGATTGCTCATGAAACTCTGTTCAATTTAACGGAATGGAAGTTCAGTTTCAGGCTTGAATCAGTTGAGAAGCATATAAATTAGCATTGGCAAGTTTGAATTTGCTTGTTGGAATTGAGTTTTGTAAGTGTTTCAAGATGATAAATCTTGCTTCGATTCCAGTAATGCATCTACAAATCAAATCAAAAGATAGATCGCGAAGCATGGACCTGTTGGTCATTCATAAATTTCAACTAAACTAATAGCTTTTTGTGAATAAGAATTACTATTGGAGAAGACCTTAACATCACCAGCAGAATTAGTTTACTGAGAGAACATTGAGATGCCTGTGAATTTAATAATAAATTCTTGAACAACAATTCTAAGGCTGATCATCGGACTGTTTTATTAGGCTGATTTGAGATTATTGTTTGATGAGATTCGGTCAGGCCAGGCTATAAAACGTTAGATATCATCGAAATCATGATATGATCAGGCTTGATTTGGTTTTGGTTGTTTTGCCGCCCAAAAAAGTTTATGATTTTTAATTCGACTACAAGAGACGGTCTTTACGAATAGACCTCAAAAGCATTCTGTCCAACACAAAATTTAAGTGAGGTATGGGAGAGTGGCGAAAAATCGCTATTACAGAACCGCTGATCTAAAACTTATCATTCGTTAGAATTCTTGTCAAATTAATTTTAATGTATGATTCTTTCGTTGTGGGATTATTGTAAATGAAACATCAGTCCACATCAGCTCACATTAGAACTGAAACTTAGCGAGTGAATCTCTAATCGAGAACCAAAATATACTGAGCAAAACAAAACAAAAATAACAATAAATCTAAGCTTACCAGAATCGAAGAGAGAGAGAGAGAGAGAGAGAGAGAGAGAGACGAAGAATTCTAAATACGAAAAAAAAAATCGAAAACGAAAAGAAAGATTCCAATTGATCTTCTCTCTCTCTCTCTCTCTCTCTCTCTCTCTACCTACACAATCTCAATCTCTAATAATAATAATAATAATAATACTAGCAATTCTAGCTCAGTTTGTTTACTTTCTTCTTTTTGTGTGTGGGTGTGTAGGCTAGATATTTGTTTCGTCCTAGAATTTAGAATCTCTAGACCTAGAACTTAAATAGACTTATCTATTCTAGACCGATACCGATACTCAACCGATACTGTTTTTGGAATCTTTTTTTTTTTTTCTTCTTCTTTCCACGTTTCGCACTCGATTGAAAAAGTGGAATATTATCTCGTTTCTTTAGATTGCGATCAGGTTCGTTGTAACATCTGATTGTTTCGATAAGAGTAAAAAAAAAAAAAAAAAAGATTCTCATTTCTTTTCGCCACTTCTCTTCGGTTACATCATCAAATGGAAACAATATTCGATTAGATTTCGTATATTTTCAATAAATCTTAATTTATAAATTAGCTATTAAAGAATTGCTTCCAATCTATCTTGTTTGTTTCATCCACACCACTTCTCTGTACAATTCATTCAATCATTTCATTCAATGAATTAATTCTGAGATTTGATGAGAAGAAAGTGAGATAGAGAGATAGAGAGAGAATAAGAAAAAGAAAAAGACCCGAGGATATTTTGTTCTAGCACATAATTCCTCTCTCTCTCTCTCTCTCTCTAGTTCTAGTGTTGTCTAGTCTAATCTACCCATCATCAGAATTTATTGCTAGCAATATTAAATTGTGATATCTTTCGCTATGATAGTTTCGATAGTTATTCGACGATATTCCATTGTGATTCTTGTTGTGGAAAGAAAGAAAAAGAGAAAAAAAAAAGAAAAAGAAAAAAAAAGATCGATGAAAATTAATTTCATCAAGCAAGCAAGATTCCAAATGTTTTCATTCAAGTGTCGATGAATCGAGATTTTCAATGCCTTATTAAATTGTTATTATCCAATGAAATTGATATTGTTCACTTTACGATTGTCAGTGTCATCATTCTCTCTCTCTCTCTCTCTCTCTCTCTCTCTCTCTCTCTCTCTCACACACTCATCACACTCATTCTAAGATTTTTTTTTCGTTGGATCGTTTTTGTTGTTTACCATTAACACCTTCAACTTTTAACTTAGTAGCGAGAGAAGATTTCTCGAAAACAATCGTTTCGTTCACAAGAGTGGGAGCAAAAAAAAAAAAAAGAAGAAGAAGAAGAATCCAAATTCCATACTTTCAGCTTTCGTCTTTTATTTTTTGGTCTGTTTCGATTTTGATTCGAGTTCGAAATGTGAATCCAGATAGAAAGAGAGAGAGAGAGAGAGAGAGAGAGAGAGAGAGAGAGAGAGAGAGAGAGAGAGAGAGAGAGAGAGAGAGAGAGAGAGAGAGAGATTTCATTTAATACCCAAAAGCTTTATTAATAATCATCTCGAAGAAGATGAAGAAGAAGAAGAAGAAGAGACATACTGGAGAGAGGCAAAGAAGAGAAGTTTTTTTTTTTTGCAAGCTAATTGAAAACGATACTTTCTCTGCTCTTCCCCCTCTCTCTCTTTCTCTCTCTCTCTCTCACTCCACTATGTTCTCATTCGATCCAATAATGACAATATTTTTTGAACCAAAATCAAACGATACGATTACTTTCACGTTTGTCTATTACTGTTGCCATCGTTTTCTACTCGTTTCTATCATCTTGAATGAAAATAATAATAATAATAATAATAATACTTTGATCTTGGAATGGGATCGTTTGAGAGAGAGAGAGAGAATCAAACCATCGAATAAGAATCGAATCGAAGATTATTATTTTCATCACAGCAAATTTTTGTAATTTCTCTTCGATCGGTTACTTAAATGAAAGCGATGATGATGGCCAAGTAATGAATCAATGATCTTATTATGATTCAAATCGAAAACGAATGAAAATAGAGAGAGAGAGAGAGAGAGAGAGATGGAAGGAAGAAAGAAATTCCATTCACTATTAAGTGATAATGATGCTGGTTTGAGGTGGAGAGGGGAGTTATTATTATTATTATTTTTTCTTTGGAACTTAGGTCACTAATGACAATGGAATCTTTTTTTTTTCTTTTTTTTTTTTTTTTTTTTTTTTTTTTTGCTAATATTTCTTCATTCTGTCTTGTTTAATTTTAAATTTTTACAGCTAAGCATCGGAGAGAGAGGGAGAAAGATTGTGAAATCTAAATTCGATTCGCTGGTTGACAACGATTCTGGTCTCCCACTTTCGAATCTTCTCGCCTCTGAGTTGTACTGATTGTCGAATTGAATCGAATCTGATCGATCAAAAAAAAAGTTTCTCACAGTACGAAAGGGTTAAAACTTTATGATTGATGAAGTGTTGGTTAGAATGTGTGGGTTTTTTTTCGGTCTTCACTTCCCTTCCACACTAGCTACAATTTGGATCAAAGTTTTAGTGAAACTTTACCAATTGAAAATTTTATTTGAGATTTTTTTTTTTTTTTTTGCAACAAACTACTTTTCCTCGAAGCAATCATCGAAGAAGAGAGAGAGAGAGAGAGAATAGGTTCATGAATGAAAGATATTGTTCAAGATTTAAGAATGTTTACAATATGAAGAGATAAACAATTTTAATCAACATTCACACCATTCTCATCATCAGTATCATCATCATTCTCTTTTCTGGAACATATTCTTTTCAAAAAAAAAAAAAAAAAAAAAAAAAAATGAATACGAATTTGTGAAGAAAATAATTGATACCATTGTAGAGGAAAGACTATAATGCATTCCATTCCATTCCATTGCATTCGGTGATGATGATGATGATGATGATCCTTATAGAAAAGTGAAAACAATAATGATAATGATGGTGTGATGATAAAAGCCTAGAAGCTATTGAAGATTTTGTCACATTCCATACATAAATGTTGGAAATTAAATTCCAAATCAAATCAATGAAAATTGCTTCATCTCTCTCTCTCTCTCTCTCTCTCTCTCTCTCTCTCTCTCAAACAAACAAATCCAAAAAAAAAAAATCTCATTTTCTCTTTTCTCCCTTGATCAAAATATTTTTTGATTTTCTGTCCTGTCTGGAATTTTGTTCACATATTCTACAACTCAAATCCAAATCATTCGATTAGGTTTGAGCAAAAAAAAAAAATGGCCAGCCGTTAAAAACAATCTAGTAGCGGCTAGCCGCTAGCCTTAAAAGCCATAAATCTGTTTAGAGGCGCATTAGATTTTGTTTGAATCTATTGCGGAAACTTTAGACCGTAACAATTGTGAATAAATCGAGGAAATGAGTATAACTTTTTTTTTCTTTTTTTCGTAACACACTAAGCCTTACTCAGTGTGTTGTCTACGGATGATGCATCTAAATATTTTACAATTGCGAACAAAATTCACAAACTCTATGATGTCGTTTTGATTGCGTAAGATTGCGTGATTCTTTTCAATACCTCTCTCTCTCTCTCTCTCTCTCTCTCTCTCTCTCTCTCTCTCTCTCTCTCTCTCTCTCTCTCTCTCTCTCTCTCTCTCGAACGAGAGAATGATGATCGCATTTTGGATAGAATTCGAATTCGATTTTGATGCTCATTAAATGATGATAAGGTCTGGGACTAGACTAGACTAGACTAGACCATACTAGATCATACTAGGACTCTAATCGTGGATAGTGTTGATTGTATGGTTTTATAAGTTCTTCGATTCTAAATTCTTTAGTCGAAATACCTTCTTCACGTTTAGTCCATTTCGTTTTGTCTCGAAACAATACGTTTAATGTTTATTTCAAATTATTCGAAATATTCTCTCTCTCTCTCTCTCTCTCTCTCTCTCTCTCTCTCTCTCTCTTTCTCTCTTATTTCATTACTAAATCGCTTTGTATTATTTCCTCTTTTTTTTTTGTTTTTTTCTTTGCAATATTAACTTATTACTTTCTATCACTCCATTTAGAGCTTCTCTCTCTCTCTCTCTCTCTCTCTCTCTCTCTCTCTCTCTCTCTCTCTCTCTTTTTCTTTCTAACTTCCCTCAAATTGTCTCAAATGTGTTCTGAGAATGTGATGAGAGGTGAATCATCACCGTTGGAGATCGAATGTATGGAATTTTTTTTTTCTGTTCTTCACTTCTAAATCGAAGAGAAAACGTATTTATTTTTTGGTGCTTTTCCTCTCTCTCTTTCTGGTTCCATAGCTATTATTTTGTACGATTGTAGCTATAGTTACGTTTTTGAATTCTCGAATATTCTACTCTCGAAACAAACAGATCAGATACAACGTTTCGGATGAGAATCGCTACGAAATCAACTTATTTTTCTTCTCATTGGTTTATAGGTAGAGATATTATTTTCCGACCTCTCTCTCTCTCTTTCTCTCTGCAGATTTGTCCTTCTTCTTGAATGACTCTAAAATATTGCTATGATTAAATGTTTAGATTTTTGGTTAATAGTTTACCGATTTCTTTCATTCGATGATTATTGCTAGATCGGTTAGGGTTGAAAAAAGATTCATTACTGCATAGATTCTAATTCGAACGCATTGAGAGAGTGAGAGAGAATGGAGAAGTGAAATCGAAATTCTGATTGAATATCAACGAAACGAACTAAATATAGAAATTTTTTGTTGATTGATTTTGGAACCAAAAAAAAAAGATCAATGCTTAGTTTCGATCCGAATTATTCCAAATCGAAGGTTATTATTATCTTAGCTAGAATTTCATCGAATCAAAAGAGAGAGAGAGAGAGAGAAAAACATTACAATTTTCATAGCTGAAAGCAATATAAATTTGATAATCGATTAGAATTTTTTTTTCGATTTCGCTGATCGATTTCGTTAACAGAAAATCTAACAAAATAAATTGAAAATTCGAAAAGATTTTTTTTTCTCCCAATCGCCAAAGAGTTATATGGAAATCGGGGCGATTCTATAATGGGAAATATTTCTTTTCCCTTCTAGCTTGTCTCATTTCACTCGGTTCTCTCTCTCTCTCTCTCTCTCTCTCTCTCTCTCTCACTATTCATCATCGATTGAAAGTCGAGAAGAAAGAAAAAAAAAATTCAAATCAAATTAAATAAGATATAGCTACTGTTAGTCTCTCTCTCTCTCTCTCTCTCTCTCTCTCTCTCTCTCTCTCTCTCTCTCTCTCTCTCTCTCTCTCTCTCTCTCTCTCTAATGAAACAAAACAAAAATGGAAAAAAAAAATTCTTAGAGCGAAAAATTAAAGAAAAATTTTGAAAAGAATAAGGGAAAAAAGAAAGAAAGAATAACTTTGCAGCTCATCTCTACATCTCATAATTCTCCATTCATTATGAATTAATATCAAATTCAATTGGGACAGAGAGAGAGAGAGAGAGAGAGAGAGAGAGAGAGAGAGAGAGAGAGAGGAGAAGAGGACCTAAAATTCTAAAACCTAATATTGCCGATGTTGAATTCATTCGCTATTCTTTCGTATTTTTTCTTTCCTTCTCTTTTTCTTATTAATATTTCAATTCCAAAAAATCATCTCTATTATCTGGTAGTCATCCCTCTATTTCTCTCTCTCTCTCTCTCTTGTTCTTTCTATATGAATATGGTTCCATGAAACGAAAACAGAGAGAGAGAGAGAGAAGAAAAATTCTAATGAAATAGAAACCCGAGTCTCACATAAATTTTATTTATTTATTATTATTTTCATTTTTTTATTTTTTATTGTAATGAGCCATTTCTGTTTTGATTCTCATTGCTCAGAAATTCATTGCAAAAATGAGAGTCTAGAGAGAAAAAAGTCAAAGAGAGACTTTCTCTCTCTCTCTCTCTCTCTCTCTCTCTCTCTCTCTCTCTCTCTCTCTCTCTCTGCACAATCGAACATTAATAAACGATTAATAAATTGGTGATTCTATTCAAACATAGAAACTAATGGTGGTGATGAAACGAGACAGTAATGAAAAAAAAAAGAGCTATAGAGAAACAGAGAGAGAGAGAGAGAGAAGGGAAGAACTATCCAAGATTTTAATGTTCCATTTTGATGCTGATTATTATGTTCTGTGTAGGTGTGTGTGTGTGTGTGGGTGTCTCAGTAGCCATCTAGTTTGGTATCTCTATTTTTGATTGCTCATTTCGTAACCCAACATTCAATTTTATTGTTGTCGTTTCCTAACGAGAGAGAGAGAGAGAGAGGAGAACAGTAACTATCATCACTATTTGATGATTGAAATAATTGATCGAGATAGAATTGAATCCATTAAGTAATGATCGAAAAAAAAAATCCTCCGGCCAAAAAAATTGTTGTATTGTGATTGTCTAGCAATGAGAAAATAAGATTCGCATTTGTTTGTTTTCTCTTTTTTTTTTTAGATTGACAAAAGGGCCAAAGATATTTTGGTTTGTTGAAATTCATATATCGAGCAAAATTTGAATATCGAATTAAATTTTATGATTTAATTCTAGTCTTTATGATCTTCAATACTCTCTCTTTCTCTCTCTCTTTTTTTGTAACGATTGTATCTCTAGTAGTAGTAAAGTAAAAACTGTCCATTATTCTGGTAGCTAGGTCCACTCTTTTGGTTTTCTCTACTCTCTACTTTCTACTTCGATAACATTTGGTTATGATTCAACCGATGAGAATTTTTGTTTTTTTTTTCTCCCATCAGACGATTCCATTCCATTTCAATCATCATCTTCGATTTATGCTCGAGATTTTTTTTTCTATCTGATAGCTTCATAACTAGATTAACAGTTGAAATAGTTAAAATTTTTGTATCGATCTTGAGCGAGGAAGAAGTAAAAGAGAAGGTAGGTAATCGGATGAGATTGTTTCTTTTTTTTTTTTGATCCCATCACGCTAACTTTGTGACCTAGCATACGCAATCTATCGATCGATTCAGACCTAAATCATCTCCGATCTCTAATTGAAGCCAATATATTTTCGATCCAGGTGTATTGATGTAGATTTATTAGCTTTCTCTCTCTCTCTCTCTCTCTTCCGATTCTCATAGCTTCTCTCTGTGTTTGAATAGATCCCATAATTTGATTGAAAACGAATCGATCCAAACTAACGAAAAATCAGCAAATAAGTAATGAAGATTTGAATGGTTGGTTAGATTCTGTTCTGTTCTCAATATTCGATTAAATCGAGCTCTCTTTCTCTCTTTCTTTCTCTTTCTCTTTCTCTCAAAACTCATTTGATTACGGAAGAAACGAAATGATATTTTGAATATTATCCTTTTCTAATACAATAGAAACAATATTTTTTTTGATTCGATTTCAAAAGACAAACGAGTGGGAGAGAGAGAGAGAGAGAGATAGAAAAGAGAATGAAAGAATAAAAAAAAACCAACTCGATAAAAGCAAACAAAATCAAGCGAAAATAATTTCGATGAATTCATCTTTCTTCATTTGATAATAATAATAATAAAAATAATAATAATGAAATTAGCTATTATTTGATCCTTTTTGTTCTTTGGGGCCAAAAGAATCGAATTCAAATTCGGATTCGGATTCGGATTCGAACTCTCTCTCTCTCTCTCTCTCTCTCTCTCTACTTTTGCAAATGAATCGTTCAACGATTCACACCACCTTAGAATTTTGTTTTTAGATTTCTTTGAAAATTTTTTTAATTGCTTAGTAGTTAAGACAATCGAAATTATAATTGAATTTGCTCTCTCTCTCTCTCTCTCTCTCTCTCTCTCTCTCTCGCTCGCTCGCTGACGAAACCAATTCAAAAATATGAGAATTTTTGGACCAAAAAAAAAAAAAAAAAGAGCAATCGCATATTCATTCGTGTGATTTATTGGAATTTGATTAGAAATTCGGTGTAACTTTTCGTTTCTTTCTTTCTCTCTCTCTCTCTCTCTCTCTCTCTTTCTTTCTTTCTTTCACTACAAATTTGTTTCCCTAAAGCAAATTTGTGTTCGAAAGCAAATTATTTCCAAAGAAATTGAGAAAACTTTCGAAGCAAAAAAAAAAAAAAAAAAAAAACAAGCGCCATCCAAAATTCTTTCGTTGATCGCTTTTATTTTTTTTCGTTCGTTCGCATTTGGCATTCGCTAACTGCGCGAAGCCAAATTTATTCCATTCAAATCCTCTTGAAATAAAATTAGTCTTTCGGTTTTTTTTTCTCTGTTGTTTAGATTGAAGGCTTTGAAGAATGGATGGGGAAAAAAATAAGTCTGTTTTTTTTTCGAAGTTTAAAATTTTTTTTCTCCTCAACAAATTTGAAAAAAAAAAATAAAATAAAATTGTTATCTTACAAACAAGACGCTTGAATTATGGGTAGAGAAAGAGAGAGAGAGAGAGAGAGAGAGAGAGGAGAACAGCATCTTTTTTTTTTTACTGTCGACGTTCCACAAAACGTTCCGAATAGCAAGAGTTTGGAATCGGAATCGGAACGAATTCTTTTGTGTTAGGTCTCGATCTTTTCTATTCGATTTTGCTTTTTCTCGGTCGGCGAGAAAAGGAAAAAAAAAAATTTCCCAAAATATCCGTCGAGATTTGTTTGGTCGTTCTTGTTTTTTTTTTTTTGGTTTTCTACTAAAATTCTCTCTCTCTTTCTCTCTCTCTCTCTCTCTCTCTCTCTCTCTCTCTCAAACTCTCAAACTCTCTGTTCGGTTATTGTTTGATTCTATTTTGCACATCGAGTTATTCATTCATTCTCATTCATCAATTCTCTATGGTTCCAGAGAAAGATGCGTTTCTTTTTCTATTCGATCGTAAAGTTCTTTTTTTTTTTTTTTTGTTATAAAAAAGCATTGAATGTTGAGTGGTGGTCTCTCTCTCTCTCCATCTCCATCTCCATCTATCTCTTCTTCACTTCTTAGAAATCCATCATCTTCAGCTGGATGTAGAGTCGAAGAAAGAAAAAAAAGAACAAAACACATAGCGATGAATTCCAAAGTTTGGAGTTAGAAGAAAGAAAAAAAATTACCGATCCAAAAATTCATTTTTATCATTTCCATCTCTTCAGAATACCTTTTCCGTTTTAGAAAGAAAAAAACAAAATTAATTTAGGAATAATTGTATCATTTTTCCAAAAGATCAAATCTTCTCTCTGCGAAATTATCGGATTTTATTTTGAAATGAAAATGAAAAAAAAAATCCAAGCCCCTTAGATCGAGTGTTGTATGATTTTGATACTGATTATCATCATTATTATTATTATTATTACACGAATATTTTTTTCAAATCATAATCGAATCCCTAGATTCTTTACGCTTAGATCTAAGAATGTTCGAAATCGAAATGATTTTGAATCGATTATCTCACAATGATTGAGAAAAAAAAAACTTTTTCAATACTCTCTTTTTTCTATGATTGATAAATCTCATCAAATTTCCTATTTCCTATTTTCCTCAATCGATTTGATCTTTCCGATTATTGATTATTTTGAAGATTTCAATCTCGTTCAAATTGATCGAGAATAAGATTTCGTTCAGTGCGATTACCAAGTTGTATCATTTTGGATCGAGAAAAAGAGAAAAAAATTTGTTATTGCAAAAAAAAAAAAAAAAAAAAAAAATATCTCAATGTTTTCTGTTAATCATCATTTTTTTCTATTTGATTCTAGATCTGATTCAGATATCTAAGTTTAGAAAAAAAAAAATCATTTCATTCGTTTAGAATCGAGGCATTTTTTTTTCTCCCCAATTCGATTCCTATTGGTTCGATGTTTATTCTGGTTCCAAACGTTCGGAAACGCGAACTATTTGCAAACGAAATAGGATTTGCTTTCAAATCTAACCACAAACACTGAGACCTCTCTCTCTCTCTCTCTCTCCCTTTTCTCTATGGATTTGAATTTTGATGATACTTCAATTTGAGAATACCAAAAAAAAAAAAAAAAAACAAAAATTTATTATTATTATTATTATTATTTTCATCTTCATCATAATCATTTTGAGGCTATTCTAAAGAATCTACGATTTCTATTAGAGCTCTAGTATGATGATTCTTGATACTGATACTGCTGATAAGGATGTTGATTGAATTTTGGATCAAAATCTTTCGATTTACCATATGGTGACCGGAAACAGCAATAATCATAAAAACTAGCATAATCAATCTTAATATTTGCAAAACATTCGAATAAACAATTTTAAGTAGAAAAAAAAATAAATAAATAAATAAATAAATGAATTCAACCATTTTCATTGAAGATCATCTAGAAGAAGAATGAAGAAAAAAAAAATAGAGAAGAGAATTTCTCATTTAGAGAGAGAGAGAGAGAGAGAGAGAGAGAGAGAGAGAGTGGAAAAAAAACGAAATTGTTCAATTTTACTCATAGAATATTCTCTAACGTACGTACACACAATGTACGTATG
This sequence comes from Sarcoptes scabiei, assembly GCA_020844145.1. Taxonomy (NCBI): domain Eukaryota; kingdom Metazoa; phylum Arthropoda; class Arachnida; order Sarcoptiformes; family Sarcoptidae; genus Sarcoptes; species Sarcoptes scabiei. The sequence goes on along the minus strand of CP080489.1, from coordinate 5,089,120 downwards.
TTTCCAAAGAATTGTTTCGGTTCTGTTTTCTTTGGTCCATCTCTCTCTCTCTCTCTATGTCCATCTTGGATTTGGTTTTTATTTGTCTCAAACGAAAATGTAATTGCATATATTCAATTTCAAACCGATTACGATTAGATTCTCTTTTTCTTTTGTCTTCTTTTGTTTTCTCACTCTCTCGTTTTGACTGTTTTCCATTCAACTAAATTACGATTGTTCAACATTTTTTTTTTTTTCGATTTCGCTCTCTCACTCTCTCTCTCTCTCTCTCTCTTTTTGATGCTTTCTTGATTAACGGTTTTGTGATTTTTTCGATGATTTTTTTTTCATTCCAATTCAAGTACATCGGCACCGACAGACACACTAAGTTTTATTTTTCTTTTTTGCTAGAAAGAAGAAAAAAAATTGTCCAGAATCGTTCCGGAATTTGTTCAGACAGACAATTTTTGTCTGTCGCTCTCTCTCTCTCTCTCTCTCTCTCTCTCTCGCTCGATTGTTTTGCTTAATTTTTTTTTTTTGCTTATCAAAGCAAAATTTCTCCGACCAACCTACACACACACACACACACACACGCACGCACGCATCGAATTGGAACTGTTTTTTCATTCGGTTTCCCCTACATAGAATCTAACTCTCTGATCCAAATAGCTTTTCGAATAGCGATGGTAGTGATGAAAATTTTTTTTTTGATGTTCGATTTGAGAGATCATTCGGGTTGAAAGGGGGGGTTTGTTGCGCTTACTATTAGATTTTATTCGATTTTATTTCCCCGAAAGTAAATTATAAAACCTTGACTAATCTTTGAAAACTATCGGTACAGATTTTCATTCGTTTTTCATTTCAATCTCATTGTACTTTTTCTACTTCACATCCGATCCACAAAACTCTTCGATTGTTATCGAGCTGATTATGCGATTTGTCTCGATGATGATCATTTCGATGATCTCGGTGATGATTGTCATCAAAATTGCATCAAATTCGAATCGAATAGCCGATTCAAATTTATAGCATCAAATTTTTTCCCTCACTCTCTCTCTCTCTCTCTCTCTCTCTCTCTCTCTTTTGCTACCAATTTTGAACAAAAGACATTAGACACAAATTAAATTCTCTCTCTCTCTCTCTCTTTCTTTCTCTCCACTCTTCATCATTCGATTGTTTTTGGTTTGAGAGGACCGATGACGACCAATTCTAAATTGAATTAAATTAAATCATTGAGTTTTGGATTGCGTTCGCTATCCCATTTTTGTCATTAATGGCAAAGAGTCTAGCTAAAGCAGTTAGATTCATTTGAAAAGAGAGAGAGAGAGAGAGAGAGAGAGAGAGAGAGAGAGAGAGAGAGAGTAAGAGAGAGAGAGCGAGACTGGACATTTTGAGACCGAGGAAAAGAAAAAAAATTCCCATTAAGATTTGTTTGTTTCGTTTTTTTTCGATTCAGAAATTTTGCTGCTCTTTTTTTTTCACTTCAATATCAAATTTTATTCTCTGATCTCTATTCCACTCGATTGTTTCATTTGATTTGTTTTTTCATTTCTTTTTTTTTTCCACTCATCGCTGAAAAAAAAACAAAAACAAAACAAACAAAACATCAGCAAGTTCAAATCAAAGAGGATTTCTGTGGAATGGATGTGAATCAACCACTTGGAACAACGAATCCGATCGAAACGGAGCCAGCGATTACGTTCGATGATGTTCTATTGACTTCGGTTGCTGCAACAACCACAAACGATTACTCTGTAGCGTTTCTTGGCACCAGCGATGGCCGTTTAATCAAGGTTGTTATCGAAGGTCAACGACATCAGATTTCGATCGATCAAAGTAGAATAGCAATCAAAGCGTATCTATTCGGTGAGGTAGTCATTCAATCTGGCCATCCAATCAATAAAGATATGGTTGTCGGAAAAGATCATCTCTATGTGATGACCACTAGACGAGTAAGTTTGACGAGTTTTGGATTTTCGGATCATTTTTTTTTTCTTTTTCATTTTGATCCACTTGAATATGTCACTCAAAACAATCTCTTTCGATTTATTCACGATGATCGTTTTAGGTCACTATGATCAAAGTTCAACAATGTCATCAGCATCGAAACTGTATGGATTGTCTTGGTGCAAGAGATCCCTACTGTGGATGGTGTTCGCTCGAGAATAAGTAATTTCAATCGACTTAGTTCTACTTTTTTTTGGGGGGGGGGGGTCTGAAGATACTAAAATGGGATTTTTTTTTTTTCGTCTCCCTTCTTTCACAGATGCTCGATTCGAAGCAATTGTGCTGAGGCAGCTTCCGATCCATTGTATTGGCTTTCGTATAAGAGTGGTAAATGTACCACAATTTCGAATGTGAATCCGGCACAAATTCAACGGACCACCACCAGAACGGTATCGATTGTATAATTGATGATGTTTTTTTTTCATTTTGTTTGAATAATTTCATTTCTCTCTCTCTCTCTCTCTCTCTCTCTCTCTCTCTCTCTCTCTCTCTCTCTCTCTCTCTCTCTCTGGCTGTATGATTGATATCATAGCTCAATTTAGTTATCGATAATCTACCGATGACCGATGGTGGCCATTATCTTTGTGTGTTCACAATGTTTGGAAAATCTCAAACAACCAATGCGACACGTTCGCCTACTGGCGTTTTCTGTCCAACACCTTCCACTGATTCGCTTCCTTTGATCACATCCGATACTCGTAAGTACATACGAATGGATAAGTTTTCAATTTATATTGAATTTTTTTCAGTAAAAGAAACAAATAATTTGATTGATTTTGCTACATTAATGCAACAAAACATATCGATATCAAAATTTTTTTAGAGTTTTGATGATGAAATTGTATTCGTTGTATTCGTTTTTTTTTTCTTTGGTTTTACTAAAAGAATGAATAATTGATCGAGCTAGTGAAGGTTATTATCTCATTCTTCATCGTTGAATATTGATGAGAGCTTTTCAGTTTCTTCTTTTTTTTTTTTTTTTTTTTTGATCTATCTCTTTCATACTCTTTTTTCATGTTGAAGATTCAAATATGATTCAATCTGCAATAGAATTCGAAATCCTCTTGTTAGATTTTTATGGATCTCAACGAGATAGTTTTTTTTTTTTTTTTTTGAAACAAAAACTAACTTAAATTTGTTTGTTTTTCTTTTGAAACCGATTGGCGAAAACATCAAACAAGAATAGAGTAATGTCAAATTAGATCAAAAACTTTTCAGATTGAATCAGTTCGATTCAGCTCAGCTCTCTCTCTCTCTCTCTCTCGCTCTCTTTTCGATGTATCTGTATTACGCTTAGTTGTGTGACAGTTCGTGTCTTCGCCTCAGTTCTGGTCATTAAAGGTGTTTGGTTTATCGCCATCATTGAATGTAGATCGAAATTCTTAATTTCAGTACAAATAATAATAATAATAATAATAATTTTTTATCTTCAACGATAGAAAGCTCATTCATTTTCCTCATTCAGATCGGCTAGATTTTTTGATTGGGGACATTTTTTTTTTGTCTCGTATCAGTTTGATGTTGATGGAATTGAATTTTGTTGTTTTTTTTGCTCTATTCGATTTTTAAAACTCAACCTTATATTGTTCAGAAAGAAAATATCATCGAAAAAAACCCTTCATTCATTCATTCATTTATTTATTTATTCATTCCACCAAAATTGAATGAAATAAGAATTCAAAAAAGGAAAAACTTTCGAGAGAAAAGACAAAAAAAAAAATTCATTCCGCTTCCATCGGAATAGAGAGAGAGAGAGAGAGAGAGAGAGAGAGAGAGAAAGTCTTCTCTTTACACCCAAAAACAAATGAAAATAATTTTTGATAGATTTTTTTTTTGGTTCTTGATTTCGATTGTTGAATTGAAGAATTTATGGACAACAAAATCGATTCTTATCTCGCTTGAGAGCATTATCCATCATTCAAAATTAAAGCTTCTTAAACTTTATAAAAATTATGACGCCCTTCAGGAAGCCTCTTTCGAATGATTTTCTCATTCACAAAACCAGAGTTTTTAACTCATACGGGGGGCAGATTATCATAAGTTTGTAAAACTTTGTTCTTCATTATCGATCCACAATCTCTCTCTCTCTCTCTCTCTCTCTCTCTCTCTCTCTCTCTCTGGATTCTAGTTTGTCTATAAAATCATTGACGTTCTCCTCTTCTCATCCAATCTAATCAATCTTTCGAATGAATCCATCGAAACGAGTGGAGAAGATCTGCTAAGAAAAATACAAAAAAAAAAAAATGAAATAGAATAATAATTCATTTTATTCTATTACACAATATTTTCTATTTTTTTCTCCTTACTTTTCATATTCGATATTTACTTAGTTTTCATTTCGAATCGAAAGAGAGAGAGAGGGGGGATTCATAATCAATTTCATTATTCTAGATTTTCGATTCATTGAAGCTCTCTCTCTCTCTCTCTGTCTCTCGCTTTCTTATCCCATTTCGGGTTCTGTGTTTCGCGGTTGATTTTTTTTTTGTTGTTGAAATTCAATTGTCCGTTCAGAGAGTCAATCCTCATAACTATTGTTGACTTCGATTTTTTTTTCGTTATCTAAATAAACTCGGAAAATTTTTTTTCCATCATCATCCTATTCATTCTACAATCATCACCATCCTCCTCGTTGGTCCTCGAGAGAGAGAGAGAGAGAGAGAGAGAGAAAGAGAAACCAAACCATCGAATGACTACTGTCAATCAATTTAGTAATATTAATTTTTCTCTACAAATTGAATTAAATTCCAAATGATAGCTTATCGAAATTCTCTTGCTGTTTTTGTTCAAAAAAAAAAAAAAAAATTCTCAAACTTAGGCCAAGATTCTTTCTTCTGTTCCAAGTCTAAATGGAAGAACATGAAACGTTCTCGATGGCACTCTCTCTCTCTCTCTCTCGCTATCGATCGAAAACAATCGAACCGACTGAAAAAACATCTTAGATAATTAAAAATTTCATCGATTTTTTTCATTGCTTTATGGTGAAGTTTTTTGAAAGTGGGGAGAAAAGAAAAATTAAAAACAAATTGATTACAATCAATTCGTTTCCGTTTAGCAGTTCGATATTCTCGATCGAATCTCTTCAATTAAATTCTTTGATCCGATGTATTCACTCAAAAAAAAAACACTTTGATCTCTTCTCTCTTCTCTTTTTCGATAAGTTTTTGAAAATAGGAGAACCAAAAAAAATAAAAATAAAATAAAATAAAACGAACGTTGAAATAAGAGAGAAAGAAAGAAAAAAAAAAACAATTTTTGTCCGAAAATTTTTTTTTTATGAAGAGCTATTTGAAAAAAAAAACTTCTTTTACTATACTTTCCTTCTATTTTTCTTCTTCTTTTTTTTCCACCAAAACCACATTGAATTCTAGAAACCTTTCTTTCTCTCTCTCTCTCTCTCTCTCTCTCTCTCTCTCTCTCTCTCTCTCTCTCTCTCTCTCTCTCTCGATTATCGAACACCACTTGGTCCATATGAGATTTGATGTTTATCAATATTTCATCATTAGATATGTTTTTCTTCTTCTTCTTCCTCTTCTTCTTCTCTCTATGTTTGGTGTCATCACCATTTACTACCATCATCATTATTATCATCATCATCATCATCATCTTGGGTCCGAAAATAATGAGAAAAGATTTTGACCAAAAAAAAAACGAGACTATGATGATGACGATGATAATATCTCCGATGGTCTACTTCTCAATCCATACAAACGTTTTGGTTTGATTCGAAATAAGAATATAAAAAAAAAAAAGTAGTGAAGATATTAATGATGGTGATGGTGATGATAATCTTGGTAATAATCTCTCTCTCTCTCTCTCTTTCGTAGTTAGATATTCGATTTTTGTGGACTACAAAAACAATAACCATTTGTGTATTGTTCTTTTAGTTCGATCGAATCCAATCGAGAATCGTCCGTTAGTGTCAAATCTCTCTATTCGATCGATTATTATCTTCTTCGACCTATGCCATTAATAAACTTCTTAGCTTTCTTTTATTTTTGGATCCAAGATTTTTTTTTCTTCTCGTCCAATTTTTTTTATTCCCATCTCTCTCTCTCTCTCTCTCTTCACACATCGAATTTTTTTTGCTTCTAAATCTTGTTCCAAATTTATCACACCATCAATGATGATTAGAAGATCTGATCTGATTGTTAGGAGAGAAGAGTGGAAATAAAAAAAAATTCTATTCTGGCAATGTTTTTTTTTACAAGCAAGCGATTGATTTGTGATCGGTTTGTTTCGTTTCGAAACGATTTCTTCGATCATGAACATAAACCATTACATTACAGTAGAGCTGTAGAGGATGTTTGAAATTGTTATAGCCGATTGTTCAAATTAGCCATAAATTACCACAACAATCACCAAAAGAAGAGACGAGATGAGAGAGAGAGAGAGAGAGACTAAAAAAGAATGGCGACTTAAAAAAAAATTAAAGCAAAAAAAAACAAACCAATCTTATCCAATTGAAATGAGACAATAATTTTCACTTTACATTGAAAATATTTATGTCCCGAACAAAACAAAACAAAAAAAAAATACTAAAATAGATTTTTTCAAATCTCTTATCTCTTTTTTTTCACTCACTCACTCTCTCATTGTGTTTCATTTCAATTTGATTTAGATTCACTAACAGCAAAATTATCGGTACGGATGCGTGATGGACCAGATTTTGTCGCAACCAATTTCACTTTTTACGATTGTTCATCGTTCACTTCATGCACCGAATGTGTTTCGAGCTTGTTTCCTTGTGATTGGTGTGTCGGTGGCCATCGATGCACTCACGATACTGGCGAGCATTGTCGTAATGAGATCTTGGTCACTGGTATCAAATCTCTTGGTAGAAGCATACGATCTGGACCAAGCTTTTGTCCTCGAATCAATTCGACCATAAGCGGTTCGACTGAAGTGCTCGTACCGAATGGAATGTCGAAAAGAATTTCGGTGAAAGTTGTCAACATACCTCAAGCATCGATCTCGATACGATTCGTTTGTCAGTTTAATATTGAAGGACGTGTAAAACAAGTGAATGCACAATTGCTTTCCGATACGATCTATTGTGAATCGTTACAGTTTAATTATTTCACTAACTTAACAAATATCACCGCCGAATTCGCTGTCATTTGGGATGGAAATAAACCTTTAGATAATCCAGACAATATTCATGGTAAGTGTTGAGAATTAATAATTTTCATCATTATCTTAATCATTGATTTCTCTCTCTCTTCTTTTCATTATAGTTTTGGTCTATCGATGTTCTGGTTTAGCTAACAATTGTGGATTTTGTTTAGAGCTTGAAGAGAAATATAAATGCGGTTGGTGTCAGCAAAGTGATAGCTGCCAAGTGCAAGAGCAATGTCAACATCACAACACCATGTGGTTGAATCGACAACAAATCTGTCCGAATCCAAGAATATTGAATTTTTTCCCTAAAACTGGTCCATATGAAGGTGGTACTAATCTAACGATTGAAGGTATCAATCTTGGTCGAGTGTTTAAAGATATCGAGAGCGGTGTTGGGATCTCACATGAAATCAATGGACAACAAGTTAGCCTAATTCCATGCATTCCATATCGAAGTGAATATGTGAAAACTTCTCGAATCAAATGTCGTATTCAAGGACGTAATATGAGTTCAGATTCGTTGCTAAAACCTATGTCAATTAGTGGACCAGTTGTTGTGCAAGTTTTGAAAGAATACACCGCAAAATCTCGTGATAATTATATGTTTGTGAATCCAAAAATATTGACCATCAATCCAAGCAAAGGGCCTGTTTCCGGTGGTACTTTATTATCGATCGAAGGTTTAAATGTCAATGCTGGATCAAAAGCGGAAGCGTTTCTTGGTGATCTTCCATGTAATGTAACCAAAAGGACAATCAATCACGCTGAATGTATCACATCGGCACGTATCGGGCCCGGTGAAGAGCGTGTCAGTGTTCATTTTGATAATGGAATCAGAGTTTTTGAATACTATAACTATCTCTATGTTGAAGATCCTAAAATTCATTCAGTTGTCAGTGAAACTTTTGGCAATCAAGGTCGCAAATCATTCAATGATGTTTCTAATCAATCACCATCGACTGTATCGAACACGAATTCATTGCTTCGAGGTGAGCCTAAAGGAATACCAAGTGGAGGTTTTTTGGTACATATTCGTGGCAAAAATTTGAATACAGTACAGAAGCCACAAATCTATGTGGAAGTAGATGGATCATGGTTCACATCAAACTGTACGGTATTGAATGCTGAAGGAACAGAGATGAGATGTGAGACGCCAGCGGTACCATTGGAGCATCTTCATTTCACTCGACAAGAGTTCATAGAGCTTGATTATGGTTTCATTATGGACAATGTTCAATCAGTACGATCGCTAACGACGCAACGTTCACAAAACAATCGAGGTCAGCCATTCCCAAAGTTTCGAATGTATCGTCTTCCAGATTTTCATGAATTCAGCGAACCAGATCGAATCAAATACTATCGTGGAGAATATTTAACCATTAATGTAGGAGTTTTTCTCTCGGCAATTCACAGTCCATTTGAATTATTAATTTTTTTTTTTGGATTTTATTTCTCTTCTCGATCATCATTCACAATCACTCTAGGGAAATCATCTCGACAGTATAATTCAATCAAGCGATGTTACTGTTTGGATCGGTTCGGAACGCTGCAATGTGACATCGTTCTCTCAAGTTCAATTAACTTGTCGATTGCCAAGCCAAAGACCGTTCGCTGAGGATGAAAATTATGATCTAACCTATGATCAATTACCAGCAGTCATCGTTGGTGTTGGAAAACGTTTCAACAAAACGATCGGTTTCATAAGCTACGATAGCGCTTCAGGTGGATCATTTTTTCTCTTCTCCTCGAGCACCTCATCTAGCGCTCTCTATAAGCACTTCTTTATCGCAATCGTAATCGGAATCTGTGTCTTAATCGTTGTCGTTGTGATTATTTTGATTTTGTATCGTCGTAAATCAACCGAATCATCGAGAGTTTTGAAAACGATGCAAGAACAGATGGATGTTCTTGAGCTTCGAGTCGCATCGGAAGCTAAAGAAGCTTTCGCTGAGCTTCAAACTGAGATAACCGATATCGCTGCCGAGATCAATATTGGTGGTATACCTTTTCTCGATTATCGTCTCTACACATTGAAAGTTTTGTTTCCAAACGAAAACAATAACTATGCTGTATTGCAAGATTTGGCTTTGAATCCGAACGAACGAATCCATATCGAACAAGCGTTACAATTATTTGGGCAGCTAATTATGAACAAAACATTTTTACTTCTATTCATTCGTACTCTAGAATCGAATCGATATTTTTCGATGCGAGATCGAGTTAATGTTGCTTCATTAATTATGGTCACCCTTCAAGGTCGGATGGAATATTGTACAGCAATATTGAAAACTTTGTTAGCGGATTTGATTGAGAAATGTATCGATGGAAAATCGCATCCAAAATTATTACTAAGAAGAACCGAATCGGTTGCGGAAAAGATGCTATCATCGTGGTTCACATTTTTATTACACAAATTTCTAAAAGAATGTGCTGGTGAACCATTGTATCTTCTCTATTTCGCTATAAAACATCAAGTTGATAAAGGTCCAGTCGATGAGATAACATCGGAGGCTAGATATTCTTTATCAGAAGAGAAATTGATACGACAACAAATCGATTATAAACCGATGACAGTCTATGTTTCGATACACCAAGCTTATGCTCCGCCGAACTTTTTCAATTCATATGATCAACCGTTCGGTCCGATGGGACAGGCACCAGTCTCTCCATTGATCAATAAGAATATTTTCGGTGTGGTTGAATCTCCACTTTATAATCCTCAAGAATATTTAACGATCTCGGTGAAAGTTTTAGATTGCGATACCATTGCACAGGTGAAAGAGAAATCATTGGATACCATCTATCGTGGTGTACCATACTCGATGCGACCGTTCCGAGATGAAGAATTAGATTTAGAATGGCGAACAGGTCAAAGTGGAAAGATTACACTTTTGAATGAGGATTCTACAAGCCGAGTTTCTGGTGAATGGCGTCGTCTCAACACATTAGCTCATTATAAAGTGTCCGATTGTGCTAATCTGATTCTAGTGCCTAATACCAAACAGCTTTATAATTCAATCGATTACATGTATTCGGGAACAAATTTACCTACAGGCATCAATAATGATAAAATCGGCACTCTTGGTGGCGGTTCATCATCTTCATCTAGTGGTTTCGCAACGGACAAACACCGATACGAACCGTTGAATTTTTTGAAATCAAGCGGCGCTGGTTTGATTATAGGATCATCGCCACCGAACTCGTTAGGCAGACCGACATCGCCACCGAATCACAATGATCATCATGAGAATAATTATCATCAACGAACTTGGCATCTAGTGAAACATCATGATGCCGATCATGGTAAAGAAGGAGAGAGAGTGAACAAAATGGTCTCCGAAATCTATCTAACACGATTGTTGGCAACGAAAGGAACCTTACAAAAATATGTCGATGATCTTTTCGAAACGATCTTCTCCACCGCTCATCGTGGCTCATCTCTTCCGTTAGCGATCAAATATATGTTCGATTTTCTTGATGATCAAGCGAAACATCATGGCATACATGATAGCGAAGTTGTTCATACATGGAAATCTAACAGTCTACCATTACGATTCTGGGTGAATTTGATTAAGAATCCAAATTTTGTTTTCGATATCAATAAATCGTTGACGATTGATTCCTGTCTTTCGGTGGTGGCACAAACATTTATGGATGCTTGCTCAACATCGGATCATCGTCTTGGAAAAGATTCACCATCAAGTAAACTTCTTTACGCCAAAGACATTCCAATCTATAAGGAATGGGTTGAACGATATTACAAAGAGATCGAAACGATGCCAGTGATCAGTGATCAAGATATGAACGCAATGCTTTGTGAAGAATCGAGGGTAACTTTTTTTTTTTTTTGTTTCATTTTTTTTCCTCTCGTGTTTTTGCTTCGATTTCCGGTTAAACGTTTTTTTTTTTTAATTTTTTTTATTTTTTCAACTATTCAATTGTTTAGCAACATGCTCATGAATTCAATGCAAACGTATCGCTATATCAGCTCTATCAATACGCGTATAAATATAAAGATCAAGTATGGTTTCACTAATAATAAATCTTATCTTTCGATTGTTCGAATTTTGATTGATTGATTGATTTTTGTTTTTTGTTTTTTTTCTCCATTCTGAATTCATTCTCTCATCTAGCTGCTACAAATACTTCGTGATGATGAATTTGCTTGTCGCAATAATCTACCTTCAAAATTGGAAAGAGTCTATGAAACGATGAACAACATAACCATCGGTTTAGATTCACTTTGATCATCTCCTTTTTTCTTTTTTTTTTTTTGTTTTCGTTTCGTTTCGTTTGTTTTCGATATTAATTTGGAGCATCGAAAGAATCGATCCATCTCATTCCATTTGGATCCTCTCTATCCTCTACTCTCTCTCTCTCTCTCTCTTTTTGTTTAACGAACTTATTTATTTTTAATCTTCTTCGTTCTAAAGATTCAAATCAAAAATACATGAAATTGATTCCAATTGAAATTTGAAAACTTTCCCTTTTTTTCTTCTCCATGGAAAACAAAAACTTTTCAATCTTTTTTTTGGTTTTGGGATTGCTTTCTAATTATTAATCTAATCGAATGTGATATTTTTTCAAATCCCTTCTTTTCCTTTTTCTTGCCAACTTTCAATGTCAATTAAAAAAAAAAACGAACGAATAATTTCCTTTTTTTGATTTTTATTTTGATTTATTTTTTTTTTAATTTTTTTTTTTTTGATTATAAATATTATTGATTGATTTTGATTTTAAATTATTCTCTTTTTTTTCTCCCTCATAATTGTTCTCGATTTGATTTGATTTGATTTGATTTGATTTGATTTTTTTTTCTACTCTTTTTTTTTTTTATTGATCAGCAATTATGTTTTTTGTAATTAATTTTAGATGATTACTTTTTGTACTTAACAAATTTGTCGTCGTTGATTGATTTGATTCCGATCGAAAACGAAGATTTTCGTTCTCGATTCTAATTCTCTTCCTTCTTCTTTCGAATTCCTTTTTCTTTTTTTTTTTTTTTTATTGGAACTCTCTCTCTCTCTCTCTCTGTGTCACTCACATTGTATCTCTATGTATTTGCATTTCTAGTTCGCATCTCTCAAAACCCTTTCCCCCACACCCCTCTCACCTCTAACCTCTACATTCTTTTGTTCTTGATTGAGATTTGTTTCGTTGAAAACGTGGATTTCATTCTCGATACAAATCTTGAGAATAAAAAAAAAATTATAATAATAATAATAATAAAGATTGTAAAAATAAGAAATTAAAATTGAAATTAAAAAAAAAAAAAAAATAAATAAATAAAATTTTTTCTCTCAATGAATCCGAGGAGTTTTTATTACCATTTTTTTTTTTTTTTGATGAAAAAAAAAACTTATTTGTTCTTTTGATGTAATATTTTTTTTTTCATTCTCATTGATATCTGAGAAGACAATAAACTATAGGAAATTGCTAATCGACGAAAAAAAAAAACGACAACGACAACAACATTGATTGAAACAATTTTGGAGAACAAAATCTTCTCTCTTGTTCGAATGCTTTGATTCTTCTTTCAACATAATCCTTCTTCTTCTTCTCCTTCTCCTCCTCCTCATCATCATTATCATCATCGTAAACTTTATCAGATTACATAATGATTGAATTTGATTCTAAAATAATCTTCTTCACAATCAACTCAACGCTTCTAATCATTGAGATCAAGAAGCGTTGAGAAGAAGATCATAAACGCTATCCGTGATCTATCCTAATGAATTATTTAGAAAATCTATCATAAAGAGAACGAAATGTTTTTGTTTTTGTTTTTGTTTTTTTTAAACGATTGGAATCGATCCAAAACACTCGAAATTGAAACCTTATGGAAGAGAGAGAGAGAGAGAAAAAAAAAGATGATGATATCATTGGAGAGTTGTTGGAGTGAACAAAATATTCTTGCCAATCGAATACGTTAATGCCTTTAATCAATAAAATAATTCAATCTCATCCATTCATTATGATATTAAAGATTCTATGATTCGCATAGATCACATACAAACACACACACACACAGAGAGAGAAAGAGAGAGAGAGAGATGAAATCATGAAAGATCTCGAATCATTGTTGTTGTATTGATACTTCCGTAGTTTAGATTCAGTGAAAGAATTTGAAACCAAATTTGTTACAAATCCAAATTCCTCAAGGGAAGTTATGGATTTTTGTTTTCTGTGAAAACTAGTCCTCTTTTTTTTTCTTTGATCTAGTGAGCCTATTTGCCCGAAATTCTTGATACAATCTCTCTTTCTCTCTCTCTCTCTTCGCATCTAGAGAATAAACAAATTAGATTTAAGGTTTTTGTCTTCAATCCAACAGAAGCCAACGTTCCGCTATTTTGTAGGCTAAAAATAAACTTTGAATTCAAAATGTTTCTTCTTCTTCTTCTTCTTCTTCTTCTCCTTCTTTGTTTGCTTCGAATTCTTTCTTTTTCTCTCTGTTCTCTCTCTCTCTCTCTCTCTTTTTTGCGTTGATTTGAATCAAAGACAAACTTAAAATTCTTTACAAAGTTCATTTCACTGTTTATTTCTTTTCTCATTGTTTTGAGAATAAGAAAACAAAATATTAAAAATAAAAAAAAAATCCTAAAAAAAAAAAAAATACTCAACAAACTATCTGATGAATATATCCTCTTCAAATGTTTCAAATATTTTCATCGATTTTGTTTTAGTTTTTTTCCCTTCAGTTTTTGTTTTGTTTTTGTTTCTCTCTCTCTCTCTCTCTCTCTCTCTCTCTCTCTCTCTCTCTCTCTCTCTCTCTCTCTCTCTCTCTCTCTCTCTCTCTCTCTCTCTCTCTCTCTCGCTCTCTTAAGAGAAAAATGAACAACTAAGAACAGCAACAACAGTAAGAATCGAACCGAGCGAAATTAAAATGATCGAATTGATTCGATTCCATCCACCTCTTCTATTCCATTTGATCGTTTTGATTAGTCTCAACGAATTGTTTCATTGTTTACCAATTTCGATTCCGATCGGTGCACTTTTCACCACCGAACAGCTTGAAGAGCAACAAGCATTCCAATTAGCAATTGAACATTTCAATAGCCATCTAGAACGTAACGGTAGCCATTATGAGCCGTTGATAAAGATCATCGATCCACAAAACAATCTTTTCTTATATGATGATGTTTGTGTTATGTTACAACAGACACCGGTAGCAATTTTGGGTCCATTTTTTAATAATTTCGGTGCAGCACAATTACAATCGATCTGTGAGCATTATGAGATACCACATATCGAAGCTAGAATGTTGGTAGATTTCAAAGCTCGAACCGATCTCTCAATCAATCTCTATCCACATCAAAGTTTATTAGCGAAAGTTTTTCATGATCTAATCGAATCATTAGATTGGAATCGTTTCGTGATCATCTACGAAGATTCCGAAAGTGTAATACATTTTAGTGAATATATGAAACAATCACAAGAGAGACAACGTGAAGTGCGAATCTTTCAATTGCAACCAGATCAATCATATCGAGAGATACTTTGGCAAATCAAAGCGACCGAGATCACCAATGTGGTGTTGGACATCAACACTGAACATATTCTTGAAGTTTTGAAACAAGTACCAGATTGAACCAAAAAAAAAAAAAAAATTAGAAAAAAAAAGAAAAAAGAAAAACATTGTTTACTTTATTATTATTATTATTTGTTTTTCTTTTCTGCTCCTCATTTCAATTTGTTTTTTGATCGATTTTTTTTTCTTCTTCTTTTTTCTCTTTTTTCTTTCACTAACCAATGAAAATCAAATCGAAAGGCTCAACAATCTGGAATGCTTAGTGAACAGCATAAATATTTGATCACTTCGTTAGATTTACATACGCTCGATTTGGAAGCATATCGACATTCGAGAACGAATATAACTTGGCTAAAGATTGTACAAGAACAGCATCCATACACCGAAAATCTACGGCTACTGGCTAAGGCAAGAAATTATGAGCGATCGATGCAGAGCGATTCGAATGCGATTCTCATTCCACCGATGACTAACATTAAGGTTAAGCAACCTCATGGATCAAAACTTTTTACTCGAGGAGATTGAAAGTTTTTTTCTAAGAGAAAAAAAAATCGAAACAACAATGATTGATTGATATTGATTGATTTTTTTTGATTTGTTTTTTTTTCTCTCAATTCTCGATCTATCTCTCGATAGAGTGTTTCGGCTATGATTTTCGATGCGATGGAAATAATCACATCAGCTTTGATAGAACTCAATGATATCAAATTGCTTGGATCGATTGATTGCAATCTTGAGCAGAAAGCCTGGCATCATGGATCCACCATAATCAATTATATTCGTCAAGTAATTTGAGAATAATAAAAAAAAACTCACTTGCACTCTCTTTGTGCTCGATAGCTTCATGATGTAATTAAGCTGATTAATTTGGTTTTGAATTCTTTCCGATGATAGGTTGCGATCGAAGGCATCACCGGTTGGGTTGGTTTCGATGAATCAGGTTTCCGTGCCAATCTCACTTTCGATATTGTCACAACAACCGAAGATAGCTACGAACAAATTGGTTATTGGAAAAATGGGATGATTTTTCGTACGAACAATTGGTATCGACATCTCTCTAGCCGCGAACAAATGACTTTGGTGAAAGTCACCACCGTATTGAACGATCCGTTCGTGATGAACGCAAGAAGCTCGAAAGAGTTGAGAGGAAACGATCGATATGAAGGTTTCGTGCCAGATCTAATGAAAGAGATCTCAAAATTGCTCAATATTCGTTTCGAAATCAATTTGGTGAAAGATGGTGCCTATGGTGCTGTTATGAATGCAACCAGCAACGATTGGAATGGTATCGAAAAGTGAAAACACAATCTTTTCATTTTGATTATTATTATTTTTTTTTTTGAATTATTTTCACACCATTCAATGATCCATTGAAAGGTATGATAGGTGAGGTGATGCGAGGTGAAGCAGATATTGCTGTCGCAGATCTAACGATAAACTCGAATCGTGAACAAGCGGTCGATTTTACCTATCCATTCATGTCCACTGGTATCTCGATCATCTATAAGAAGCCTACAACAAAAGAGACATCATTATGGTCGTTTCTATCGCCATTCTCTACCGCCGTTTGGATCTGTCTTCTTGGCGCAATCGTTGGAATTAGTTTGATTTTTTTCTATGTCGGTCGTTTCACTCCATACGAATGGTGTAATCCTCATCCATGCATACATCACGATCCAGTGCTCGAGAACGCTTGTAATATGCGTAACAGTTTTTGGTGCTCGATTGGATCATTGATGCAGCAAGGCTCGGATGTAGCGCCAAAGTTTGTTCCAACATTAAAGTTTGATTTTGCTTTAGTTTTTGTTATTTGATTTTGCTTTTTCGTTTTTTTTTGGTACTCTTAAATCTTGAACAGAGCTCTTAGCACCAGAGTGATATCAGCAATATGGTATTTTTTCACATTGATCATTGTCTCATCTTATACAGCGAATTTGGCTGCATTTCTAACAGTGGAGAAGGTTCCGTTTCCATTTGAAAATGTAGAACAGCTAGCGCAACAGACAAAAATCAAATACGGGTGTTTGAAAAATGGAGCTACGCATAAATTTTTTGCTGTAAATTTTTCTAAAATCCAATCCAATTTTTTTTTGGATTAATGAAGTTTTTTATTCTTCATCACTCTGAATCGCACTGAACACAGAACTCACAGATTCCATTGTATCAAAAAATGGCCAGTTTTATGGAGATCAATCCAGATGTTCTTATGTCAAGCAATGCAATGGGACGTGAGAATGTTGAGAAACAGAATGGCAAATATGCTTTCTTTATGGAATCGGCCACAATCGAATATATCACCGAACGATATTGTAATCTAACTCAAGTTGGTGGCCTTCTCGATTCGAAAGGCTATGGTGTGGCGACACGTAAAGGTGCCAAAATTCGAGCATCACTTTCCGAAGTTATATTGAAACTTCAAGAGACCGGTGTTCTACAGCAGCTCAAAGATCGTTGGTGGAAACAGAAAGGTGGCGGTCAATGCGTTGCAGTTCCATCATCACCATTAACCGAACTTGGTCTACGAAATCTTGGTGGCGTTTTTGTAGTACTATTAGTCGGCTCATTCTTTTCGCTTCTTCTTGGTTTCTGTGAGTTTCTTTTCAAAACACAAAGATCTAATGTCGACAAGGTGAGCTATATTGGATTCTTTACTAATGAAAAATTTCTAATCTCATCTATTTTTTTTCATTCACTCTCTCTCTCTCTAATTTATCAAAGACAACCTTCGGTAATGATCTATGTCAAGAGCTTAAATTTGTTCTAAGCTGCCAGAAAGCTACGAAAGTTCTTCGAAGATCTTCGATGAAAAGTCTTAGCGAAACACCAGATCGATCGACTAGATATTTGATGTCGAACAATCTGTATGAGACTAATCCAGTTACGAATCCATTATCAATCATCGATGATGAAAATCTAGAATTTTTATGATTGAAAATAAAAAATAAATCAATAAAATTGTTGCCTTCATTATGGATTTTTATCGCTTTTATTGTATCATAATCGAATCAAACATTTAGTGAATAAATACAATCATTTTGATCAAATCAAATCAAATCAAATCGAATCGAATTGAATCGAATCCGATTCATTCTACAACAAAATTGAACACACCACCTGGGATCGGTTTGCCACCATATTTCATCTCGATTGTATAGTTGCCAGGTTTTTTAGCCTTATAATTAACCTTATAGGTTCCATCTTGATTACGTATCACTTTACAATCGGCATTCTCGTGCGATTCTCTTTCAGTTTGAGTTCTCGTTTCACGTTTAGTTTGTTTAATCAATCGCTGTCCACCATCGGGCGTATTCTCGATACGTTCCGTAACGGTCTCGGTTGTCTCCGATGATGTTTGTACTCTTGATACTTTACAAGTCAATGAACCTTGACCAGCTTGTTTAGCATCAACTTGAACCGAATACTCTTCGTTCAAAGTGCATTTATCTTTAAGTTCATCTGTTTTTGAATGGAGTAGTTTTTGGGGGAAAAAAATTCTATTGTTATTTTTGTTGGTTTTTTTAATCAACTCTAAATCATTTCATACCCATCAATTTGCATTGATCAGCATCACCACATTGATAACTTTCTACGGGGATTGGATCTTGAACATTTTGTCCATCAAATTTGACCACTATTTTGTGTTCACCAACATCTTCTGGTATATAGGTGATCTTATAGGTACCATCTTTGTAATCAGTTTTCCAATAACGCATCGCTTTCTCTCTAGGATTCTGTTTGCGATTCGAAAATTTTTTACATAAATTATTCATTGCCATTAACTGAAGAATTCGCTTGAATAGTTAGTTACCAAAATGGTGACATTCAAATCACCGAATCCAGCTTTGGTTGTATCGATTGTGAACTCGGTTGGTAAACTAGCTGGAATTTTGTTCTGCACTCCATCAATCTTGACGTTTCCAGGTTCCGATTTCTGTTTCACAGTCATTTTGAATTGACTAAAAGAACAAGAAGATCATTTAGTTCGGAAGCGAACAACTAAGATTGAATAGATCTTCACTTACCTTCCCTTGATATCGTTTCCTCCATAGGTAACTTTAACATTACAAGGACTTCCTTCTGGCGGTGGTTTATATGTCACATCATAAGTTCCATCTTCGTTATCCTTAATGATTGGTTTGTCAGGTAAAGGTCCTTTGTCATTGCTTACTTCGACCGCTAGCGGTGCTTTTGCTGATTTCTTAGCATTGACTTTGAAACTAAGCGTTTCACAAGCACGACAGTTATTAGGATCAACACCGGGACCAGAGGCGGTCACTTTCGATGCATCGACATCACCATGGACTGGTACGATATAAGGACTGCCTGGAACAGGTTGGCCACCAAATTTCACAGCTATGTTATATTCGCCTGGTTCCTCTGGAATATATTGCACAGTGCAAGAGCCATCGCGATTATCGATGCAAGTAACTTTGGGCTCAGTAGGACCTTCGATACTTAAACCAATACCACCGTTACCAGCACCAGCTGAAACGATTTTGAATTCATTCGGTTGATTAACGAAACCTTTCTCGATTCCGGGACCAAAAACTTTCACTTTTTTCGGATCGAATCCAGAAGTAGCTTTCACTTTGATCGGTGTTTTCGGTATCGGATTGTCATCATATTTGATATCAAAACTATATTCACCTGTTTTCCAAAGATTAAATCATTGAAGAGGGAAAATTTTTTTTGCGAGCAATTAGACAATAAACAATAAGAGAAAAAAAATCAACAAAATCAGAATTTACCTTCTTCTGGTAGAATATATTTCACTTTGTAAGTTCCATCATTATTGTTCTCGACAGAGTTATGTATTTTTTTGCCTGTTGGCGATCGAATTGTTGTGGAAATCTTACCATCACCAGTCTTTTCGGTCTCTTGAGCGTTCACAATGAAATTATTGATACAAGAAACAAATTGATCTAGAAACAAATAGATATCGAATATTGAGAGAAATAATTAAAATTCAAACAGAGAAAAAAAGAATAGTAATTATTGACTGACAGTGAAATGTAATGATGGTCTAGCTTGAGAGTGAGTTTAAGAAAAGGTCAAAAGAGTATTATTATTATTATTATTATTTTGTTTGGTCTTAATCAAACACATACGACATCTTCTCAAACGTTTTCGGGTCCGATCAAAGATATTGGAAAAAATCAAAATAAATGTCTTCGTAGAAAAAAATCGAATGTTTTGCAACAATTTTTTGGTAATGAAAATTTTCTTTTCGTTCGAAATTTTCTACGATGATTATCATTATCATCATCATCATCATTATCATCGTTATCGATAAATTTTGCTATGTTTTCCATTGATTTTGATTTCAAAGAATTCTCATTCTGTATTCGAACCAAAAATGGTGAGTTATGAATATGAAATAAATTATACAATACAGTGATCCAATAATTTCCGATCTCTGTTGGTAAATAAGAGATTGAGCATGTTAGATTGCCATTGTCTCGATAACAGATGCTTGCATGAGAAGGTCCTTCGATGATCACTCTCAAACGATTACTATTCATTGTATCGTTGATATCGATACTGGAATTTCTCTCAACAACTCTTAGATCGATCAGAAATCTACCGATTCGATTGACATATCCGATCGATTCGAGACCAGGTCCATATGCTTGAACTTGATTTGCTTGAAATTGTTCCCAATCAATCGAATCCAATAGTTTCGGATCGATTTCAGGCAACAAGATCGGCAACGGAAGCACCTCAACGATAAACGGTGATCCATCAATATTGACGCTATTCAAAAGTACACGTATACTATAGCGTCCGGTTTGCTTTGGAGTGAAATGGACCAAGAATCCTCCTTGTATCACAGTCAACGTAGGCAATATGCTTACTTTAGGTCTCGATTGGTCTGATGTTTTGTGATCTTCTTCATCTTCTTCTTCTCCACCTCGATCATTAAGATAGGCAATTCGTTCATCTGTTATTGCATTCCTTGATGGTTCATCGATAACAACGGAAACATCATCATAGTTTTGACACAATTCACCGATAATAATTCGGAACGTTTGTTTCGAGTTAATCATTGAAACTTTCAATGTTCGAAGATTCGCGTATGATTCGAAAATGTGAATCGATTAGATTGATTCAA
This sequence comes from Sarcoptes scabiei, assembly GCA_020844145.1. Taxonomy (NCBI): domain Eukaryota; kingdom Metazoa; phylum Arthropoda; class Arachnida; order Sarcoptiformes; family Sarcoptidae; genus Sarcoptes; species Sarcoptes scabiei. The sequence continues at coordinate 5,068,376 of CP080489.1, read as the reverse complement.
ATTTGTTCATAGCTATATGAAATTATTAGTATTCGAAATAGGGGAGCTATCGATGAAGGGAATCTATGGGCTATTCTTCAATGTTAAGGTCATCAAACCAATCTTTGGGAAACATATCCTATTCAAATAAATAATTCCACATTTTCACACAAAAACTCAATCAAATCTCATTACGATGAATACGTTCATTCAGATGAAATTGATAGGGTAGCATACAGTGAGATTAGTGAGAGAAAAAAAAATTCGATCAAACATAGCTTACGATATGGTGATCGGTGTGAAAAACTTACTCGGTTCTAATCCTTCAACTTTGACCTTTGAAACATCAGCAGCAGGTGTTACATTCAAATCGATTGGTAGGCTAGGAATTTTTTTGTCCGCAAAAGTCGCATTAACTTTGTATTTGCCTGGCGTCGGTGCCGTATATTCAACAGTGTATTGACCATTTAGATGATCAGTGACTGTTGCTGGTACATCGTTGCCTTGCTCATCAGTGATCTGTGGCACCAATTCTCCGCTGCCAGCTTGTCTTGCGTCCACAATAAAATGAGTAGTTTTTTCCGGTTTGACACCCTTCTCAAGTCCAGGACCATAAAGTTTTATTTTGGAAGGATCAGCCACTCCTCCAACATCGATTCGATAAGGGCTTTTTGTGGTTGCAACACCTCCATAATTGATTTGAGCCGTATGTTTTCCAAGCTTATCTGGGGTGTATTTAACCTTATAGGTTCCATCTTTGTTGTCGATAATTTTGGTTTCAACTTCTTTATAATCAGTGTTATCCATGATGCTTATATCCAACGGTATCTTTTTACCGCCAGCTTTTCTAGTGTCAATAGTGAATTCAGTCGGTTTAGCAATCACAACACCTTTAGCGTTGATTCCTGGTCCAGTAACTTCAACCAATTCAGGATGGAAATCTGCTTTATCGATAATGATAGGACAATATGGAGATTTTGGTATATCTTCTCCATCCACAGTGATATGCACAGCGTATTCGCCTGGAGCGGTTGGATGATAGATCACCTCAGCGGAACCATCTCCATTATCATTGCATTCAATCTGAGCATACGATGGTCCTTCAACGGAGAAGCCTAACGTTCCAGTCTCACCGTTGGTGTCCACAGTGAATTTAGCTGGATAGCCAACCATGCCACATTTCAATCCAGGACCATAGGCAATGACTTTGCTTTCAATCACAGGTCCAACTTGAACTTCGAAAGGACTTTGGAAAATTTCTTGATCTCCAAAAGCGATTTGAACAACATATTTTCCTTCTTTCAATGGTTTATAATCACAATCATAGGTGAAACCATCTTTCGCTTTGATAATGTTAACTTTTTCTTCTTTTCCATCTGGTCCGATCACTTTGATCGATGGTGTTCCCGGACCAGCTCCTTCAGTTATCACACGGAACTCAGCGACATCATTCACTCTGACACCAGTCGGTTGAAGACCACGACCAAATGCTCGTACTTTTCTTGGATCACATGGAGGCGCAACAGTGGTTTTGAATGGACTTTGCGGTACAGGTTTGCCTGCAAAATTAACTTGAACTTGATGTGGTCCTTCCAATTGTGGCACATATTCACATCGATATTTTTTCTCATCATCTCCATCTTGTCGAAGACGCATTGGTACAGAGTTCGTTTTACCTTTCGGATCAGTAATGACCACTTCGACCTGTCCGATACCAGCACCATTGGTATCGACATCGAAATGAGTCTGTTTACCAACTTGAGGTCCAGTCGGTTTCAATCCAGGACCTTCACATTTGACTTTGGATGGATCACCTGGATTTCCTTTCACCTCGACTTCGAAAGGTGATTTTGGAACTTCAGTGCCACTGTATTTGACGATCACCTTATGTTTTCCTTCACATTTCGGAGTGTAGGTACAAGTGTAAGTTTTCGCTGCATCATCATTGAATTTAATGTCCACCGGTGTTTGTTTACCGCTAGGATCCTCGAGAAAAACTTGTACTTCACCATCGCCAGCACTGAATGTTTCCACAGTGAAATTAGTTTTCGCTCCCATCGCAACACCAGTTTTCTGTATTCCAGGACCATAGCATCGGACTCGTTTAGGATTGTGTCTAGGTTTAGTCGGAGCATTCTCTTTAAGTTTAGCGTTAGGAAATTGTGACAAAAAAGTCATCATCGACAGCTCATCGACTTTTGGATTGATCATTTCTTCTGGATGCACTAATGGTGCAACATTCATAAACTCTTCGGCTGTTTGCATCGCTTTGCTAACATTTTTCAACGCTTCCCCTGGCTTCCATTTGTCCCAATCAGGACAAAGACCAGGAGCGCAAGCATCCACCAACGCTCCAAGAGCGACACCATTGTTCCAATCTGTTGTGAAATTTGTGATCGGAACATCGGGAACTTTGTTTTGAATCCAATTAAGAAGACGTTGTTTCGGTGTTGGACCACCTTTCTCTTTGTACATCGATTCATCTTCACCTTCCCACATTGGCATCGAGATAGAGTAATGTAGAATCAATGTCCACATAACACCGCAAATCAATTTCACTTTTCCATCGACAACATCGATACTGTCTGTAATGATAACAATCGTTTGATCTTATAAATTTGCAATGCAAACAAAATCTCAAACAAACCGATATTAACGATACGAATTTTTTCCTCATTTTTCAAAAACTGTAACGCAATATTGACGTTCTCGATTTTCTGTGCCCGAACTTTGGGTCTTTTATTGTAATTCGGTAATCGTTTACCAGATAAAACCTCAACCAAAGCAATCAAACGGATACCGTCGCAAAAATCTGCAGCTATATCGGCGATATGTTTATTGACAGTTCGTAAATGTTCATTAGCCCATCTAATTCGATTCGGATCGGATCAATTAGAGTTTGAAGAATATTTTTTTTTTTTTTGAAGAATAAATTTTTGGAACAAAATACCTTGTGAAAGTGTTCTGTTGCATCTTCTTCCATACAGCATCTTCGGCCAGATCTTTCGTCATACGATCTTCATCTTCATCAGGTGGCATACCTGATAGACGACGTGGTTTCTCATCCGCTAACGGTTTGACCATTTTGAATCGATTGTTTCTATCGAAGTTTTTGATTACAAATAAAGACTAAGAATTGGAAAAAGAATTAACAAAATTTTTAACAATTTTTTTTCACTCTTGCTTTCGTTCTCATTCACTCACTCTCTTTCTCTCTCTCTCTCTCTTGCTCTCTCTCTCTCTCTCTCTCTCTCTCTCTCGCTGTCTCTCTTTTTCTGTTCCTTTGAGTCTCTAGAGAATCTAAGAATGAAATGAGAATCTGACAAATGATATTACGTTAGAAATCGATGGATTTTGATGATTGTTAAGAGTTTCGAAGAAATCGGTTAAGTTAGTGACGAATGAAGAACGGATCGGATCACTTCAGATGCAAGATTGAAAGGAGAAGCGAATCGATGAGTAGAGAGAGAGGAGATGAGAGAAAAGCAAAAAAAAAAAAAAAAAAAAGTTAAAGAATTTTCTAAGAATATAATTTTCGGTTCGGTTATCGTAGACAAGCAATCATTACAATATTATCCACAATTCTACCGAAAGAATATTCTGATTGCTTCGAATTCTTTCAATTCTCTCATTATTTTTTTTTTGCTTTGATTCTTATCAAGCACCCATATAAACAAATAAATTTAGATTCTAAATGCTTACAAACCGTAAAGAATATTCTCTATTTTTTTTTTCTAAAATTCTAAAATCTTGATTCTAATGTATTTGATAATTTTGGAAAAGAGAGAGAGAAAGAGAGAGAGAGAGAGAGAGAGAGAGAGAGAGAGAGAGAGAGAGAGAGAGAGAGAGAGAGAGAGAGAGAGAGAGAGAGAGAGAGATGTTTACGATTACGATGATGACGATCACGATGATGATGACGATGGTACGATTGATTTTACCAATCCAAATTCTGTTCCTCTATTCTATTATTATTATTTAACATTCAATTTCTGTGTGTGTTTGAGTGTTTTTGTGTTTGTGTGTGTATGCAAGTCTGTATACCTTCACCATAAGATTAATGTTTTTTGTTCGAAAACAAACGATTCCTAATTAAAATTACTCTACGCCTATGATGTCAATTGAATTCAATCAAAGTTGAAAGAGAGAGAGAGAGAGAGAGAGCGAAAAGAAAAAGTGAAAGTGAAACTATTTCAAAAAAAAAATTTCTTCATTCGATCAAACAAGAAATCTTTACGGCCAATTGATATTCCAAAACGAAGAACAAAGAGAAAACATTCAACATCGAACACCTCCCACAGTAGATTTGATGGATGGATTGATTAATATCAGAATTCATAACGAACGAAGAGAACGAACTAATAGAAAACATTCGGCGGACAAAAATCTATGACTCTTTCTAAGAGCTCAAAATTCGTTTAAAGAGAGAAAAAAAAAATGGAAATTTGGAATTCTTTGATTGGAATGATTGACAGATTCAATTCGACATTGGTAAAAAAAGAGAGAGAGAGAGAGAGAGAGAGAGGCAAATTCTTTCCGATAGACTAAATTATTTGTTCGAGTTTATTATTTTTTCTCTCTCTCTCTCTCTCTCTCTCTCTCTCTGTTGTTGTGGATGTGAAAGTTTTTCTATTTCGGTCTCAAATCTTCTAAATCAGAAGAATTTAGGTCTGATTTTTATGTTTTTTTTTTATTTTGATTATGAATTTTTTTCATTTTGTTTCTCTCTCCTCACTTTACTTCATTCACTTTAGTTCAATATTTCTCGAGAGAGAGAGAGAGAGAGAGAGAGAGAGAGAGAGAGAGAGAGAGAGAGAGAGAGTGGATGTAAATATTATTCAAAATACTAAGATGAATTTGAGAAGATTTGATTTCACTCAAACCTAACTCAAAAAAACTTTGATGAATTCTTTTTTTTTTCCAATCAAAGTAGGTGTGTGTGTGTGTGTGTGTGTGTTTGAATGTGTATCGTAGACAAACCAAGCCCAACCGAAAGAGTATCTCAAGCGAATCACAAATGATCTACAGAAAATTGATTACGAATATCAAAGTCAAAGTCAGAGAAACAAAATAAAAGTAGATGGATTTTTTTGTTTTTTTTTTTTTGATGAAATTCACATACACAGAAGAATTCCGGTAGTGAAAGAAAGCAAAAGAGAGAGAGAGAGAGAGAGAGAGACTTCGTAGATATCCGAATAATTTCATTTTGTTTTTTTTTTTATATTCAACTTTCGATTCTATTCGATTGGCATCGGATTCGAGAGAAAAACAAAATCTATATTTTGCTGTGACGATAAACATAGACGAAAAAAAAAACCGCAACTAAATTTTTTTTTTTTTTCAATTCATCAACGAATTGGTTAGCGCACACACACACAGAGAGAGAGAGAGAGAGAGAGAGAGAGAGAGAGAGAGAGAGAGAGAAAGCGATATAGAAGGGGAAGGGAAATCGAGAAAAATGTAATAGAAGAAAAAGATGAAAGAATTTCAAAGATGTTCCATATTTAGAATGATGATTTCATTCTATGAATATTAATCACTATGAGCCGAAGAGAGAGAGAGAGAGAAAACAGTAAAGTAAAGCATAAGCAATTAATCTTTCGATGTGAAAAAAAAAAAGATCTACAAACGAAAAAAGAAAAAATCCAAATCTCTTACTACATCAATAATAATAATAATAATAATAATAATAATAATAATAATAATAATAATAATGATCTTGATTGTGATGAAAAATTTCTATCAATTTTTGAAATCAATTCTCGATCGAGAATTCTCGAATATGTTCAATCGTATCATTGATTGATGAACATTAAAAGAGTTTAACAATCTTAATTAAGCTAAGAATCGATAGAATGATAGTGACAGGATAAAGATTGATGATCATTATAGTGGTCTACGACTACACCCCATTCTCAACAACAATTTCATCCCATTTTCGATACGAGAATAGGCGAGCGAATTTTTTTTTTCTTTGACGAAGAAACTAGCTTAATGAAACTTCTTGGATGATTATATCATTTGGATTCGGTTGAAAATATTTTTTTTCTATTCAAAAAATATTCCCAAATCGAAATCAAATGGAACAAAATTTGTTTCAATCAGATTTATTTTTTTTGTACTTTTTATAATAAAATATTTTTTTTTTTCATCTCGGAATCAAACAAAAGCAAGCGATTGAGAGTAGATTGAAGTGATAAAATAGATCCGAAACAAAGATTTAGAGATGGTTCGAAGCTAAACAACTCTTCGAACTTCGAAGAAACGTTTCAGATAGAAAACTTGTCCCAATGTGATCGCAACCAATAGGAGAGCTTCGAAACAAGCCCATAGTAGAACTCTGGAATTAGTGGAATCATTGATTTGTCGATGAATTCGATCCCTAACAGTCATATATTCTTGTTCATGTTTCACCGATGTAAGACCGCTCGATAGCTCTTTGATCATTAGCTCTAATTTATCGTGATCGGCACTGTTCGGATCATGATGTGAGCCATCTTTTAAAGCTTTCGAGGATGATGTCTCTTCAACATCCATCGAGAACATCACAACTTTCGGTGTCATCGATGACATTTTATTACCGAAACAATATTGATAATCTCCATCCATATGAGCAGCGAAAGTATATTTACCATTCGAGACACGTTCTTCTCGATGAATCTCGTTGTGATCGGGACCTTTTCGATAGTGGAAAGAAAAGAATCAGATCGAAAGAAACATAAACTAAAAAATTCACGTACCAGTGATGGAAAAATCGAGATCAAGAAAACCTCCTTCAACAACCTCGAACGTTAGACCCATTTTGGTGCCAGACAGTACACGTTCGAAAAAACATTCCTGTCCATGTGCATCGATCACCAAGAAATAGGCATTCACTTTGTTGAGATATTGTCCGAGAATGAAGAAAACAAGTGTGAGTTGTAAAAATATCGATTGAAAATTTGATAACATTTCTTTGCGAGTATGATTGTTCAGTCAGTGATTTGTCTTGTGATTGTGTGATTTTGACGATCGGAATCGAAAAAATTTTCGATCTAAAATCTATGAATTGATTGATTGATTTCTATTGTGATCCAAAAATGATCCAAATCATCGGGAAGGAATACTATTGTTTTGATTAGATAATGACGATGATAATCGATGATGATTTTGGATCGAAAATTTTTTTTTTTTTCGGCAAACATCGGATCGTTGAAGACACGTCACTCGATTGAAGATTTTAATGTTATGCAGATAGCAGAGCCATCTCAGAGAGAAAGAGAGAAAGAGAGAAAATCCCTTGAAAAAAAGATTTTTTTTCCGAAAAAGTTTCTTCCCCTCTCCCCCCACTCTTTTTTGTTCTCGATTCTAGGAAATTTTTGATTAGCTTAACGAAACGATTCGAGGAAGTATGTGTCTATGCTTTAGATTCTTTCGTTGTAGAACAAGATCAAAATTATTTCACTAATCTTTTTCTAGATTCGTTTCCAAAGAAAAAGCTGTTCAAACAAAAACATCGATTTTATGATTGTGTATCGTAAAACCAATAAATTCCATTCATTCCATTTAGGCTGATGATCCTTGATCGATTGAAATTATTTCGATCGAGATTCGTTCTATCCCTACTGTTACATAATTACAATCATAATGATTGCGATCACAATGATTGCGATGATGATGATTGTTTGTTTGTTTGTTTATTTGTTTGTTTTGATGAAATATGTGGTCTAGATTGTTTGGGGAAAATAATTCTAATCATCAATTTAGATGGATGGAATTTGAAATCAAAAAAAAAAAAAAAAGAGTTATTGGGAAAGAAAATCGAAAGAGAAATTTTAACATTTTCCTTTACGAACATTGGATCGATTCGAATGGATCGATTGGATTTCGTATTGGTTTTTGTTTCGATATTTTCTCTCTCTCTCTCTCTCTCTCTCTCTCTCTCTTTTTGGAAAATTTTTTCCTCATTCGTAGGCTACACACATATCTGTCTTTAGATCGAAGATAATCAAATCGAATCGAAGTGTTCCGTTCGTTCGTTCTATCGATCTTGATACCAATTGAATCCAAACAAAACCAAAAACTAACCGATGGATCGATTTATGAATCTTATTACTTATTTGTTTCTATTAATTTTGATTTCAATCAAAATCAATCAATTCAATGCGGATTCTAGAGAGGAACAATTAAGAATAGAGAAATCTAGATTGTTCGGAGTTTATCGACAAAAATGTTCCAAATATCGACGTAAGATTTCGAAAAATATCATTTCCAAAAAAAGGAAATAGGGAAAAGAGAGATGATTGAAGAAATGAGATTTAAAATTTGTTTCAATTTTTTTTTCTCCGGTATTCTGATACCTTGCTAAACAAAACCAAAGTGATCAAAGTTGGTGAGATGTTAACATTATTGAATTATTGTGCTCGTCAATCGATCATTGAATCTGGATTGATTCCGGTAAAAAAAATCAAATCAAATCAAAATCAAAAATAATTTCGAAACCCATTTTTCATCGATTTAATTTTATCTTTTTTTTATTTTTTCCCCCAACTTCCGTTCATGTATCCCTTCTTCCTTGAAGGGAAACATTTTTCCGGAACGATTCGAAAGAGTAACGAAACAATGTCTTCATACATCGATCAATCCGGAATGGAATGTTTGTCAACGATCCGTTTTGAATACGATCGTCAAATGTTATGTTCAAAAAGATCTAGGCATTTGGATTCGTTTGAATATGGCCTATCAAATATCGAAAGAATCTTGGACTCCATTGTTCAATCAAATAATGGTCAGTGGTCACTTTGACTGATCTCTAGAATTTCATGGATCTAATCTCTCTCTCTTTCTCTTTCCTTAGAACGATTGCTCTCAAACTATCGATTTGATTAAGAATCATTCAATCAAACAGAAACAGAACTATTCGCAAGAACTAGATATCTAATCGCAACAAAAAAGTCGATGCGGTCTTGATACAAACAAAATGGTTTTAATTTAAATTAATGAGTTTTAATGAATGAAAAAATTTCAATCGAAGTTTAAGAAAATAAAAACAAATAAAATTCTTTTGTTTTTTTTTTTTTGAGTTTCTTCGTCCACCTCGATCAATCCAATTGGATCTCCGATCCGAGATTTTATCGCTTTTGTTGATGTTGTTGTTGTTTTTCTTGTTGTTGCTGTTGCTGTTGTTTCTGTTGATTCTGATGATGATGATGATGCTGTTGCAAGTTAATTGGTTGTTGTTGATAATGTTGAAACAGAGACCCTATTGGTTTGAAATTCTGAAATGATGATGATGATGATGATGATGGTGGTTGTGGTTGTGGTTGCGATGATTGGATCGATGGATAACGTGAACCATATGTTAGAGGTTGACAATTGTTCATAATACAATTAGCTTGTGTGAAATTAATATTGCTAGGTATCTGAGTTTGACCAGTACATTGGAATGCCTTTGATAGAGAGAGACAGAGAGAGAGAGAGAGAGAAAGAGAGAGAGAGAGAGAGAAAGAGAGAGAGAGAAGAAATAATTTCGAGAATCGATTCAAATCACTAGATTAGCTTGATAGATTCAAATCAAAAAATATCAACAAGTCTCTAGATTTACTTACAATCGAATTGAAACGATAGAAATCGCATAGAAAACATGTATTCTATAATTAACAAAATCAAATAAGAAATTGATTCGAATTATTTTAAAGAAAATAACAATCGAATTATAGTACTAACTTGTTGATATCCTTGTGGATAGAACGAACTGAAATTGATACAAACACGAACTCCGGATGGAAATCCGGGAAGAAAACTACTTAATCCAGCTAAAGCTGATGGGAATGTAATTCGTTTGAATCGTTCGAAACGATTCAAAAAGAATCCATCCACCATCATCGATGAAGAATGAGATGATGAAGTCGAAGTCGAAGAGGATGATGATGATGATGATGATGAGAGCGGCCATAAGCGATCGAGATCAGAGGAATGGTCCCAGCTGGAAAGAATCAATGCTATCGCAAGAAACCATGTGATCCGATTCAAACATAATAGATTGGGACCCGAAACTGCAAAAAAATCGAACATTTTTGTGATCCGACTCTAGATTCTTGTGATTGTGGATTTGATTTATAAAAGAAAAAAAAATTTTTGGCTTACACTAGAATTCTTATCGAATGCTTTCGAATCGCTTACTGATTACTATTCGAACAAATTTAGATACGGATCGAATCTATGAAAAAAAAAGTTTTTCTCTAAACGAAAAGAATGAAGAAAAAAAAATTTCAACAAAACGAAACAAAACAACCTATCTTCCGGATCTAAACAATGCAATCAATGGACCATCAGATTAGAATCGGAACAGAACTAAATGCTACGATACACAAAAAAGAAAGAACAAAACAGAATGAAGAGAGAGAGAGAGAGAGAGAATTATTTAGGCCATCGATTCTCGGAATTTATTTCTTGTTCTTGTTTTTGCGCCTTTTTTTTCTTTTCAAAAGAACAAAAATTTATTTTTTTTTCCATGGTATTCAAACAAACATAATTGATTGGTGTCATCGAATCGAGTTGATGAAGAGAGATGAGAGACTCTATTTATTGAACCATTTCGAATTTCAACAGATTCGATTCAATACACATTCCAGGATAACGAGGGGGCATAAGTTATTGATCATTAGGTTTAGGTTGGTATCAAATATTGGGTTGAATTTGATAGTACAATAACTAAAACAAACAACAAGGAAGTGGAAAGAGAAAGAGAGAGAAACCAAATTTTATTCAATTATTTTTCGATGAAAAATTTTTTTCAAAAAAAAAATGAGACTAAAAAATACAGAAATTTTTATTCTCTAAATATATTTTTTTTTCTTTCGAGAATGGAAGAGAGACGATTTTTAATTTAATAATTGAAAATTTTTTTTTCTTTTCGAAACAACCACACTTGGTGCGAGAGAAATATGTTGATAATCGAGTTGAGTTTTTCCGAAAAACAGATATGAAATATCGCCTGAAAATTTAGCCAATTACTGCAATAGAGTTGAATTTTTTTTTTTTTTTTTTTTTTTGTGAATAAATCTCGTGATCAGATTCGTTTTTGATTGTAGTGATTGTAAGTTTTTGATTTTTCAATATTCTTTAAAGCTAAGATTATTGATGATGATGCGTGTGATGTGAAAAGATTTACTCCAATCGTATTGGAAAGAATTTCAAGTGAAAATCGGGACGAAGAAATGTGAATAGATTTCGAAATCGATTTTCGATATTTTGTACTAATCAGGTGCATCAGAAAGAAACCACAATCGTTTCTTTCTTGAGAAAATTATCTGCTCAAGAAAAAAAAGAACAAATTGAATTTTGATTTAATAAAGTATGAGATTAAAGGAGAAAATTTTGAAATTTTATCCACCGCTGATGACCCCAACCAACCACCCAAATACCAAAATTAAAACTCTCAATATAATCCATAATAATCCAAGAAGATTTATTGATTTCACTGTACAAACGAGAGCAGATTAATCTGTAAAAAGATAAAGCAAATTTAGAATTTAGAATTTAAGTAGAGATTTGATATTTACTATTAGATTTTTTTAGATACAGATTCTATTTTGAAATTTTCAATCGATAAATTTAAATTTAGAATTTCGAACAACAAAACGAACACCATTCGACCAGATCGGACCAGATTGATTATATTTCATGAAAAGAGAACAACAACGAAACGAATGAGAAACAAAATTAACTTAAATTCGATGAATGGAAGATGTAATTAAAAAGATTAACAAGTCTTAGTGAAAACATTCAATTTGAACGATTGATTGATAGTCCTTAATTGATATTCAACATTTGTTTAACTGCTGCAACAATATTCCCGGGCTGTGGTATAGCGTTAATCTCCAGAGTACGAGCATATGGCATCGGCACATCAGCACCGGTTATTCGTACCACTGGAGCATCCAAATAATCAAAAATAGGACCTAATTGAACGAATAAAAATCGAAATCGAATAAATCGAATAATAAAATTCGAATCAAATTCAGAATTTGATCAGAATAAAACTGACTTTCGACAATTTGTGCACAAATTTCTGCTCCGACACCAGATTGAGGCCAACCTTGCTCCACTGTTATCAAATGATTGGTTTTGATGACTGAATCAGCAATGGTTTGGAAATCCAACGGTCTAATCGTACGCAAATTGATCACTTCTAATTCGATATTGCTACTGGCGGCTAAAATTTCAGCAGCTTCCAGCGAAGTTTCGATCGCGCGAGAATAAGCACAAACAGTGACGTGTTCTCCTCGACGTTCAATTTTGGCTTTTCCGATTGGCAAAAGGAATTCTTTTGAGAGAACGTCATCACTCACTTCGAATGAAGTACCATAGAGGATTTCGTTCTCTAAAAATATAATGGGATCAGGATCACGTATAGCTGATTTCAACAATCCTTTTGCATCTTCAGCAGAATATGGTGCTAGAACTTTCAAACCAGGACAATGAGAATACCAAGCGGCGTAGCATTGTGAATGTTGAGCAGCGACACCGGCCGCAGCACCATTAGGACCACGAAAAACTATTGGCACTGCTATCCGTCCTGCTGACATGTAATGAGTTTTAGCAGCCGAATTGATTATTTGATCAATCGCTTGCATCGCAAAGTTGAAGGTCATAAATTCACAGACCGGTTTCAAACCATACTGTTTGAATGTGAAGGCCATTTGAGTTCACATCACAATGAATGCCACACAAGATGTTTAGAGATAGACAGGGGACATCAGCAGACAGGGACAGAGAAATAAAAATCAGTTGGATTGAACGGTTAAACAATCAGACGATAAAAAAAATCTTGATGAATTATAGAGAACAATTAATGAAAAAAATACTCTGAATTTGGTTCTCGTCTGGAACGAATTTGATTATGATTCCGTGAAAAAAAGGAGAAAGCGAGAAAACTTTTGAAAAAGAAAAAAAAAATTACATACAAAAGCAGCTCCGACAGCAATTCCAGCGAAACCCATCTCAGTGATCGGAGTGTCGATGACTCTTTGATCTCCATATTTTCTCCATAATCCTTTGGTAACTTTGTAGGCACCATCGTATTGAGCTACCTCTTCACCGAGAATAAAAACCGATTCATCACGCTCTAGCTCTTCATCTAAGGCACTGTTTAAGGCATCACGAACAGTCAACTAATTAGTGTTTTCAATCAGAGATGAATGATTGGACCAAGAAATAAGAAAAAAAAAGACTAGACTCGAAATTGATTCAATTCAAAAGCAATTAATTACTTGTGCATTCAACGTTGAAGTTTGACTGAAACATTTTGGATTGATTTTAATTAGTTGTTTTGTTAGACCAAATGATGACCAAGGTAAAAACGATGATGATAGTATGGATTGTGATAATTTCGATCGTATTATCGATCGATGATGATGATGATTAGAAAATTTTCTGAATGATGATATAACTAGACGATTCGAATCTTGTATTCTTGAAATTGGATGATTAGTTTGAACAATAGTTGGGCTTAATTTAAACCAAATTGATCGTATCATATTTCAATTGTGTAACGATAGAAGCAATTATTTTGATGTTTAGTTCGATGATATTGTTGTTGCTCTTTGAATAATCAAAATTAAATTCACGCCGCTTTTGATTAGATCACGTTTCGAAAGGGCAAAAAATGACTAGACATGAAACGATAATTCAAATCGATTCAAAATCAAACAATCTAAACGAATGAGAATGAAATCAAAATTGAAACAAAATCTATTCAATTAAGATTAGAATATTAAATTAAATTAGAAATTACTTACTAAATTTTGATGAAATTTTCTATCTTCGATATCTCTCTCTAGAATACTGGTTTCTCGATGTCGATAAAACAAAGACCGTATTATAGAGATTATTGTTAGACACCGAGTAGAGAAAATGGTGTCTGTGTTTTGATTCCAAAAATTGATCGAATTCTATTCGGAAATTTTTTTGTTTTTTTGTATTATAATCGGAGAGAGAGAGAGAGAGAGAGAGAGAGAGAGAGAGAGAGAGAGAGAGAGAGAGAGAGAGAGAGAGAGAGAGAGAGAGAGAGAGAATAGACAAAAGAAAAAAAAGTAAAGCAAATAGCAATGAATGAAATCAGAGGAAAAGCTTAAAACGACCGGGGAGTGTATCGATTAGGATTTTGTTCTTTTCTTTCTGTTTTTTGGATCGAGAGAGAGAGAAAAACAAAATGATAATATAGAAAAAAAAACAAATCTAATTCTTCTGCCATCTAGTGAGATTATTGTGTATGGATGTGAGCAATTTTTTTTTCTTTATCATAAACAGCAACAGAAGCGAGGATAATAATTAATGTGAAACAATCTATGGTAGAGCAAAAAGTTTGGATTGTTTTAGAAGTTCATCAAGTATGCATTCAATGTAGGTCTTTACTTAGCGCATGCGAACCCAAAAAGGTTAGGCTTGGAACAAAAACATTTCACAGACGTACGATAAGAACTTGTGGAAATCGCCAACTCCCTTATGCCTCCCTAAATCATTTTCTCATAAGGCACGCTAGGAGTCGCGCGACTTAAAAAAAAAAAAAACAAAACAAACTCAAATGAGCAGAGTTTCAGCACGTCTGGGCATTTAAACAATGTTTCTTGAACAACAATTTCAGAATGACGAGCCTAGATTAGAGAATGTAATTTGAGATCGCTAGAATCAAAATCGAGAAGCAATCAAAACTTTTTGTCTCTAAAAGCTGTTTCAATAATGTTCTCATCGATCTACTAACTTTCGCTTCTCTTTCTTTCATTATTTTTTTTTGAATCTGTTTTGTTTGACCTTCTCTCTATCTCTCGCTCTCGCTCTCTCTCTCTCTCTATCTTTGCATTTGGTTTTGTTAGAATTTTTTTTTCGTTCAAAGACAAACCAAAAATTTGTAATCCAATGTGTACGAGATGTGGTGTTAGGTGATGTAAGCAACGAGTGCATGCGTTTTTTTTTTTTTTTTTTGGTAGCGATAAAATGCCGAGCACACCGAAAAAGTAGTGGGTTTCTTGAGCTAGCGAAAATAGTCGACGCTTTTTTCCTCCCCTCTTACGTTTACAAAAGCATTGATCACAAAAGATTACTTGGGTTTCAAACGAGTTGCAAAAAAATTAAAAAAAAAACTCTAAGGAGCCGAGTTTGAGAAACTTTGGTTTAATAAGAGAGATACGATTTTTTCTATTCACTTTTGCATAGTGTATCGTATCAATTTACTAGCTATAAGCTAACAATTTAAAAACAAAAAAGTGAGAAAATTTTAAATCGAAAACTTTTTTTTTTTTAAAAAAAAAGAAAATTACTATTGCTAATCTTTTTTTTTCTTCTACTTCTTTTTCAATGCTATTAAAACTTTTCGCATTAAATCTCTTCGCAAATCAAATAGATTGTGGATCGAGAGAATCGAGTATTTTGTTAGGTTAGATTCAAGTTTGAATTCGATTCTATCTCTCCAACAACAACAACAACAACAACATCATCATCATCAACTCACATAGCATCAGCATTCTTTCTCTTCGTCATCTCTTCTTGATCGGAATCAAATCTCGATTCGCCTTCTCTTGTTGGCAGTACAAATATCAGAGAGAGAGAGAGAGAGAGAGAGAGCTTCTAGAGCGAAAACAAAAGCATTGGAATTAGAAATTTGCCTTTCACAAATTTTCTCTTTTTTTTTTCGTCGTTTAGTAGAGAATTAAAAAAAAAAAAAACTCAAAAAAGAATCGTACCGAATTAGTTCGAATATTAGAGCTGATTTCATTGAACGGTAAATGTTCTAAACTTCTTTCTTTCTTTTTTTTTCAATCGAAAATTTCTTACACCGATCTAATCCTTTTTCTTCTCTCTCTCTCTCTCTCTCTCTCTCTCTCTCTCTCTCTCTCTCTCTCTCTCTCTCTCTCTCTCTCGAATCGATCAGAATATCGATTCTTATCCTCTTCATCATCAACATCATCATCATCATCACCATAGATCTGATTGTTGTCGCCACCATAATCATCAAGAATATAATATAGAGGGGAAACCAAAAATGGATAGACCTAGTTGCAATCCAAACTATAGCAATCTACTTGAAATGGCCCAAAAAAGCAATTCAATTTTTAATCCATTTTTAAGACGTGCCGATTGTCAATCATCGGTATCTCAAAATCAACTATCACCCATAAGAAATTTTACGATGGCCAATGCTGGTTTGTTGTTTTCACAATTGTCGCATTGAGAAAAAATTAAATCTATTTATTCTCAAAAAAAAAAAAAATTCACAGCCGAAAAAGAAGTCGAATTTGGTTCAATGAAATACTACGCTCTATGTGGATTCGGTGGTATTCTAAGTTGCGGTATCACTCATACAGCAGTGACACCTTTGGATTTAGTGAAATGTCGAATACAAACCAATCCAGCTAAATACAAGAACATTGCCCATGGCTTCAAGGTGACATACGCCGAGGATGGCACACGTGGTTTGGTTCGTGGTTGGGCTCCAACTGCAATCGGTTACTCGTTACAAGGTCTCGGAAAGTTTGGTTTCTATGAATTGTTCAAAATTCTTTATGGAAACGCAATCGGAGAGGAACTTTCCTACACTTATCGAACTTCCTTGTATTTGGCTGCATCCGCATCGGCAGAATTTTTCGCTGATATTGCTCTTTGTCCTTTGGAAGCATGCAAAGTTCGAACTCAAACAATGCCCGGTGCCTCTCCACATTTGCGCGTGATTGCGCCTTTGATTATGAAAACTGAAGGAATTTCTGGATTTTACAAAGGCTTAGTCCCTCTATGGATGCGACAGATACCATATACGATGATGAAATTTGCTTGTTTTGAGCGAACGGTAGAACTCTTGTACAAGTACGTTGTGCCAAAACCACGTGCTGAGTGCAACAAAATGGAACAATTGACAGTGACTTTTGCGGCTGGTTACATCGCCGGTGTTTTTTGTGCCGTAGTTTCTCATCCAGCCGATACTGTCGTCTCTAAATTGAATCAAGATCGTGGTAGTTCTGCGGGCACTGTTCTGAAGAATCTAGGATTTATGGGTAAACGAATTCAAAACTCTATTTTTGTCTATTAAATCTGATCTTTTATGTGTGCAGGTGTTTGGAAAGGATTAGCTCCTCGTATTATTATGATCGGTACGCTCACCGCTCTGCAATGGTTCATTTATGATGCCGTCAAAGTTTGGCTTCATCTTCCTCGACCACCGCCACCCGAAATGCCAGAAAGTTTAAAGAAAAAACTCGCAGCGAAACAGCAATAATTTATTCGATTGATCAAAAAATGGATTTAATTTACTCTAGATTTTATTTTAATTTAGATTGCGATCACATCTAATAAACAGATCTGAATTTAAGTGTCTTTTGATATTTTTTTGGTTAATTTTATTTAAATTTTAGTAGTTATTAGAGATTAATTCAGATTGTTATACAATTTACTGAAGAATGAACAACAAAATCAAATTTTACTAAGAGTCTAGAGATGGATTTCAGGAGAAACAAATCAAGAATCTGTTTGGGATGATCGATTCCTTATTCAAAAGCATATATGGAATCTATCCAAGCTATTTCTTGTTTAGTTGAATTCTTTTTCGCAGTTTTCAATATTGATTTTTGGTTTTCATTGTCAAGCTTGCGTCTGACAAAACTCATGTCAAAACCCTCAGATTTGGATTTAGAATTCCGGTTCCGGCTGTAGCGCAATAAATTATTTGTTTTTGATGATGTAGATTCCACAATCGACTTCTCATCATCATCAAATTGCTTGATTTTCTTAACCATAACATTGTCTGAAAAACGCACACTCTTCGAATCATTCGATTTCAAAGAATCACTACTCTTTTCATGCGTTCGTTTGGCGTTATCGTTATCTTTAGCATTATCACCATATTTTTCATCATCAATATTGTTGGAGGATGTTGGGATTGTAGATAAATTCGAGTTTTTTGTTTTGATTATCGATTTGATTGGTGTAGACTTCGGACTTTGAATTGAGGATAGAGTCGAAATTTCTTCCGCATCAATAACAGAACGGTTTTTAAGGACATTATTAGCATCCGAACGCTCAGAATACACATTAGAATCGGTTTTTTGCGCATCAGTAGAGGTTTTATTAACTATTGAGCCTCGCTTAAATTGTGAAACGGCACTGAAACACTTTTGATCTTCGGAATGCTTCAAATCCTGTGCGGAATTTGTTATTGGAGCTACAGAAGAAATCGCTAGCGAACTTGACTGGCGATAGGAAGTCAGAATAAGTTCATGAAAATTTCTGAACATTTTCTCCTTTTCATCTTGAACCAAGCGAATTTTGATCAAATTGTCATCAATTTGTCTTTTATAATCAGCTATAACTTTATCTTTTTCTTCAATAATTTTCAAATGTTCTAGTTTTTTTGCCTCGAACATCTCATTGGATTGGTCGATCGATTCTTTCAAAAACTTTAGTGATTCTTCTAAAGATCTATTTTTTTCAATAAGTTCTTCATTCTCTACTCTGATTTTCATTGAAGCATTTTCGAGTTTGATGATTTTAATTTGATTTTCTTCAGCACAATTTCTCATGTCGCTCTCTAATTTTTGAATTATTTTGCTTGATTTTGTTCTCAAACAATACAATTTCTTTATGTCTTCCACTAAATTGAAGCACTCTTTTTCTATTTTATCATACTTGATTTCCAATTCATTATTATTTGATTTCTCCTTCGCTATCAATGATTTCATGTCTTCAAGCTCTTGATATTTATGATTGATCTCATTTTGTGTTAAAACAATTTGATTTTCAAGATCTTCGAGAATTTTTTTGGTTGCTTGCAATTCATCACGGCTCAATGTCAATTCACTTTGAAGAACATTGTTTTTTTCGCGTTCATTTTGCAAAATTAAAGTAACATCCTCAATTTTTTTCTCATATTCTTCTTTCGTTTGTCCGATCATTTCCTCAGATTTCGTATTCAAAATTTCGATCTCATCAGCATGGCTTTGTTTCAGTTTTTCGATTTCGGTTTGTTTCTCATCAAGTTTAGCAGACAGATCCATCGATTCTCGTTCATATTCTGTTTCAAGATCTGCTATTTGACTTTTCATTTTATGAACTTTTTTTTGTAAAGCTGATTTCTCTTCACTCATAGACTCATTCAATTGTTTCAAATTATTCAACTCTTCTGAAATCTTAGTAGAATTCCTTTTGAACCAGTCTAATTTTTTTGAAAATTTTTGAAAATTTTGCTGTATATTCATTGTATCAGCCATTTTCTCCTCTAGAACACTGTCTAGTTGGCATTTTTCAGCCGATATTTTTTGATTCTGTTCATTCAAAGATTGAATTGTCTGCTTCAAGTTCTCGATTTCATTTTGAAGATTTGAGTTTCTCTCATTCAAATCGAATATTTCACTAGTTTTCATTCGTTTGAATTGACTGATTTCCTCTAGAATTGCACCTAAATCTAATTTTGAATTTAAAAAGTTAGGCCTAGCGTTTGATCCTGTAAATCACTACTAACCACCATCATTTGAATTTTTTTTTATTTCTGTTTCATTTTTTTCGAATTTCTTCTCCTCTTTGAAAGAATTCTGACTGATGATCGAAAGATTTTCCAAAAAAAGTTCCTCCAAATAATTCATTGAAACATCGTTGATTGGTCGTTTAAACTCTTGATTCATTCTTAATTCATTTGGTTGGTTGAAAAATTTCGGATGCATTGCTGTAACATCGAATCTTCGATTCAATGGATTGAAAACCTGGTTCATAGCGGACGAAAAAACAGTGGTATTAGCTGTAACGGAAGTTTGACAGGTGGTTTTTGATGATATCGAATTTGTATCGTATGGTTTTTTTGGATCATTTCCAAACATTTTCGACTATTTTTGATGATCAATTAGAATCGCAATGAAAGAAAAAGAATTCTGTGATTCTTACTCTATCGATAACAAAATTTATTCGAATCCTTACAAAATTCCTAAAAAATTCGATTGATCGAAGCCCTGCGCACTGTTGAAAAAAAATATTTTTAAGAAACTTTTTTGAAAATTCTTTAGTTGAAAAATTTACTGGGAAGTTTTTTCTTCGAACTTTTCAATTCGAACATTTCGTAAACATTTCCTCGAAAGGAGTGACTAAATTGAAACGTAAACACACAAACAAGAGACCAGAGAAGAGTCTTAGTACCACTTTGTTTCGCTGTTTTTTTTTCGCCTAGTAAAAATCCAATGAATTGTTCCTGTTGTTGTCCGATTATGAAGCAGAAGTAGTAATGCTTGACTAGCGAATAAGCAGCTGCTTTCATCTATAGCCCGCGTTTTTATTGCCCTATCAAGAAATCTATTTTTCCCCATAGGAAATTGGTATTTTTGATTGCGAAGTGAAAAAACTTTTGTCTTGAGCTTTTTGAACATCTTAGCATTGTATACACTATATAGCTGACATATAAAACATTTCATCATCGAAAATGCAATCCGATTGATAATGTGGATTCATTCGATGGAAATCTTGAACGATTGTTGCATCAATTTTTTTTCCTGACATCGCCATTGAATTTTTCGATTATGATTGACAAGAACGTTTGATTTCTTTCCTCTTTGGTCATTGCCTTTTTTGATGTTTTGTTCCGAGTTTTTGTTTCATATCGAAACGAGAAGTAAAAAAACGGTATGTAAAGTAAGAAGGAGAACATTTAAAACATTGTTTTGGAAGAAATTCAGTTTAAATTTTGAGCAGAAAAATCGAAATCATAGCAAAATTAAGAAGCGAAGAAAATTCACTCGAAAGGCCACCATCACAAGATTGTTTTGTGAAGGAAACCTATCGGAGATTGCGATCAAGAAGATTTGATTACAAATCCAGTGGAAAATATCGTTCAAAGAATCATTGAGAACAAAATCGATCAAATTTGTTCGCAGACATTCGATTGATTTTGATAAAAAGCAAAAGACTTCAAGGCTTCTATCAATCGAAACTGAATAAATTTCTTAATGATTGGATAATTACCAGCTTTTCTAACGAAGAAGTGGATTAAATTTATTTTTTTTTTTTTTTGCATCGGTGTCTAGACGTCTTCGCTTAACATCTAGATCTATTGACTATTGTGGAAATTGTGATCGCGATCCTTCACCAAAAAAAAACCCTAATCAATGGTCCTTATTTTTCGAACGGATGATGTTTTCGATGCAGCAAAAGAAACAATCACCAATCCAAATGAATCTTTCACGTTCGACATCACTACCACATCAATTACTTCGACCACGAAGTAATTCGAGTCCGATCGAGATTGCGATCAATGATCAAACGAACAATGACCGATCGCATTTATTTCGATCGAAATTGAAATTGAAAAACAACAACAATCAACAGCTATTGAAATTCAATCAAACTAAACGAAATTCGGGCCAAATTATTCGAGTGAACGATGGTGTTGATGATAGTGATGCAAGTGATGCAAGTGATGATGATGATGATGTTGAAAATCGAGCATCGAAAACGACCAAATCATCATCTCATAGAAGAAATTTTCAATCCAATTTTTTAAGCTTATTTATTCGAATTATTTTCGATCCAATCTATCTTTTACTTTCCTATTTAAGATTAGTCTATTTCATTATGTATTCACTGTTTCTCTGTCTATACGATCTAGCTAATGATTTTGGTTGCAATCATCGAGATAGAGAAGATCGAAATCTAAAACATTCATCACTAAGATCATCGATCCCGAATAAACGATATCGTCATCTATGCAATCACCATCATTCATTACCATCGGTACCATCAGCGATTGGATCATTGTTCTCAAGCACCTTCAAACGAACGCTACCGTCGAGAATTGATTCGCAACAGAACTCTATCATTGAGCTAATCGATTCGAATCTATTGAAAAACTCAAATTGGTGGCATCGTAGTGTTAGTTCAAGCAACACTCAAGAATCAATACAAACTTCGATAAAATATAGAAAAAAATCTGATATTTATCGATCTCGATCTATTAGCTCACCACAACAGCTCTACTATTATTCGGATTCGATTCAAGAAGAATTGTTTCGAGAGCTTCCAGAAATCTCTCTATCGAACTGTCCATTCAAATTTATGATTGAGAAAATTTTCTTTTGGTCTTGTATACCGTTTTGTTTGCAAAGTATAAATTTAATGAAACAAAAACTTCGGAATGCGATTCGTTGGTGTCCAACGTCGATACAAGATCTTGAGGAAGCTGATGAGAAAATTTTATCTTGTAAATTTCCGTCCCATTTTTTTAATACTCTAGTTTATTAATTATTGACTTTGATCTTTTTTTCGTTTCAAATTCAGATCTAAAATGTGAGCATCGTTCATATTTTGTAGATATTGGAAATTTTTCCGATTTAAAAAACACTCTCATTTGGACTGTCGAACTGACATCAGATCGTAGAAATTCGATACAATCTATTCAACAAGAAGCTAAGCCAGATATTCTTAATCACGAAAAACCAAAAAATGAGCAAGGTCTTCCGTTAGTTATGATCCATGGCTTTGCTGCTGGCGTTGGTCTTTGGGTGTTGAATTTTGATGAATTAGCTGCACGATCGAATAGAAAAATTTTCGCGTTTGATCTGTTGGGTTTCGCTAAAAGCTCTCGGCCAAATTTTCCATTACCATCAAAAAAAGGATTGACTAAAAAACAACAAATCAAAGCTGAAGCTAAAATTACCGAAGAATCTTTCATTGAAAGTATCGAAAAATGGCGACAGAAAATTGGAGAACCTTTGCGCGATGGATTCATTATTCTAGGTCACTCATTCGGTGCTTATCTGGCTCTCGGTTATGCTCTGAAATATCCACAGCATGTAGCGCACGTAATATTGGCTGATCCATGGGGTATTCCATCTGAGCATCAAAATTTTTCTAGTTCAAATCATATGAATTCAAGGCAACTGCCTTGGTGGGCACAGCTCATCGGAAAATTGTTTCTGAATTTATTCAATCCTCTAAGTGCATTGCGTGCCATCGGACCATGGGGTCCGAAATTTTTAAATTCTGTTCGAAGTGATATTAAAAAGAAGTTTGAACGTCTTAAGAACGATGGTCAACCTTTGAAACGATTGAATGCTGCTGAGGTAGCAGATCATCCACCACCGCTGGATAGCGCAGATGAACTATCAGGAGATGAAATTGACGGCTCAGAGTCGGAAAATTCTCGTAGCAATAGAATAACCAAAATGATTGAAGAAGAACAATGTGATGTTCTCAATTATATCTATCATTGCAATGCTCAATCGAAGCCGAGCGGTGAAACTGCTTTCACAAGACTTTGTTCTTCAACAGGCTGGGCCATTCTACCAATGATTGAACGTGTTCATGAGTTACATCGAGATATTCGTTTAACTTTTCTCTATGGTTCTCGGAGCTGGATCGATCGTCAAACAGGTTTACAAGCTAAATATATTCTTGCAACCAAAGTTCCACAAGCTTCAACGAATCTCATACCATCAATAAACTATGATGATAGTGATGATTATGAAATCGATGAACGAGTCGATGTTCACGTAATTGACGGTGCTGGTCATCACGTTTATGCAGATAAGCCTGAAAAATTTAATGAATTGGTCATCACAGTGTGTGAAAATGCCGATTCTTATCGTTCGTCAAGAGTGGTCGCCGAAGAGAATGATATTGAACAAAATGATTCAATCGATTTCGCTTCGGTCCATCATCAACAACAGCAACGAACGCAACCTTCTTCAATACAGTTTCGATGATGATCATCGACCAGAGTTCGATTGAAAATGGAAACACAAAGACAATTCTATTGTTTAAATTCGAATCGGAATTAATTCTCTTCTATTTGATATAATTTAAATTTTATCTTCAATTCTATGCTATTCTTTAATTTTTTTTTTTTGCTTCACAACCGATATCTCTATTCCCTGTGGCTTGTTTTGGTTAAGTTTTTTTCTCTTTTTTTTTTTTTTTTTTGATTTCAAATTCTCATCTTGATTCGAAAACGAACGAATATAATCTTATTCAAAGAACAATATCGTTTTGTTTTTCTTCAATGAATTATTCTTTATTGATTTTCCGGTGAAATAAAAATTTAATTATCGATTAACTCGGAGATTTTATTTTGTTCTTCTTAATGATTTGAAAAGATTCATTAATGAATGAAAATTGAAAAAGTGATTCGATGAAGATTGAATTGATGAATTTTTCATTGGTTTGAATTATTAATTTTGATTTTCTAATTTTTGTTCCAATTGAATTGATATAAATTAATAAATTAAATATTAAAATTTTTAAAATCGTAACCAAACAATTAAATAATAATCCCCCTTTCGTATCCGTTAATTTTGGATGTCGAACAATTTTCAAATTCAAGCGATCGAATTGATATGTTTGAAACTTTTGATTGAAAAATTATTATTCCATTGTGGCTGCTGTTGTTGTTGTTGTTGTTGCTGCTGTTGTTCTTTTTGTAATTGATGAATCTTCTCCATTTTTGAATGATCAATCAAATCCAATGATTTTGATTTATGCGAGAAACGTTTCTGTAAATGATAGATGATGGCCACAACACAGCAGACGGCCAACATTGAAAAAGAGTAGAGAAATGGAAAGAGCCAAACTTTTTTCAAATGCTATTTGATAGAAGGGGAAAAAACATAGATAATTAGAATAGAATCCAATTCAATCAAGTATTTTCACATTGAGCGAGAAAAACTTTGCATTGGATCTGAAACAAGCGCTTCTTGTTTTCGATTAAAGATTCGTAATATCAATGGACAAAAACTCTCGCAACTTAGGCCAATGAAAATTGTCACTTAGAAAAAAAAATTCCCAAAAAAAAAAAAAACAATTCAATGATCTGTGAAGATCGTTGAATGTCATTGTGAAAAGAGAAGAAGAAGAAAAAGAAGAAGAAGAAGGAGATATTGGATGACTTTGAGAGAAGAATTGAGATATTGAATTTGTGGCGATTCGATTAAATCGAAATAGGTAAAGAAAAAAAGAAATTAACAAATCTAAAAGCTTGTTTCAAATTCGAAGGATTTTGTTTGTTTTTTCTTCCTCTTCTTCTTCTTCTTCTTCTTCTCATCTAACTTAGACATTAAAATATCGAAGAAAAGAAGAGAAGCTTTTTTTTCTCTCTATCGAAGATGGTCATTGAATGATTGTTTTTTTTTCAGAGAACAAACCATCAAGAATGTCATTCGAGCATTGAACATAATTCTCATTACTCATTCATTGGAATGATCAATGATCCGATGATCCCTATATAACCTATTCGATGATATAACGGCATTGAATGTTATGACATTGATGTAATCGTTAAAAAGAGAGGATTCATGATCGTTTCGGATGATGTGAAACATAATGATGACATCGATGACCATCATACTTACATACACACACACACACTCACACACATATCATCATCATCGAAGAAAAAAAAAGTTGCGCCGTACGTTCTTGAATTCTTAAGTTTTCCCTCCCCTCTCTCTCTCTCTCTCTCTCTCTCTCTCTCTCTCTCTCTCTCTCTCTCTCTCTCTCTCTCTCTCTCTCTCTCTCTCTCTCTCTTTCTCTCTCTTTTTTTTTTGTTCGATTGAAAAGATTGGAATACTGAATTAAATCATTGACTAAATTTCCCCAAAATGTAATTGGTCTGCTCTGCTCTGCTCTCTCTCTCTATGTATTACGCGCTAATATCATAGAATTATGATAACAGCGCCGAATAAAATTTTCTATTCTATTCTCTCTCTCTATGTCTATCTAGCTTCAATTTTCTACATAATTATTATCTTCATAGATTGAATCGATTTCATTGATACTAACCTCGAACGGAAATGATAATGTTATGATGGTCAATGCAGTGCCAACATTCTGAATGCCAGCTTCAATGGCGATCGTTCTTCTTGCTGGATATGGTAAACGAAAGAGTGATGCACAAGCGAAACCAAGTGCTAATCCAAGCAATGGTAGAAGAAATTCGGCCGCATACAACGCCGCTGGAACATTGTTGAAGATATCTGGAACGATAAAGACCTCTAGTGTTTGACAGACGATGATGATTGCGAAACCGGCCACGCTACCGATTTGGGTTAGAATTGGGGCAATTTTTGGTAGCTTCCAATTGAATACCATTCCGACCACTACCGGTGCAGTTAACGATAACAAAGAGATAATCATTTTGTTATATGGAATCACAAGACCATCAGTCTCGAGATTTCTTCCATAGATCCAAACATTGAATGGCATCATAAACAATGCCACCACAGTCGATATCGAAGTCATCGTAACGCTTTCGAGAAAAAAAAAGATTGTAGAGATTATTAATTGAGATTATTATTATTATTATTATCTCGAATAGAATTCAAATTGATTGATTTCAAAATTGATGTGATGCTGTTTTCCTCTTCCTTTTCCTTTCTCTCTTTTTTTTTAATTGTCTCATATAATTCAAAACAAAACACTTACCTCAATGAGAGATCACCTTCGCAAAAATATGCGAAAACATTCGAGGTGACACCACCGGGAGAGCAAGCAAGAATCAATAGACCAGCCGCATGTAATGGATCGATTTTGAACAAAACAATCAAAATGAAAGCGCTCGCAGGTAGCAGAATGAATTGTGAAATCATTCCGATTACAACACCGATCGGTCTTCGAACGTGTCCCCAAACCTATATTGATATTAGATGATAGTGGTGGGGGGTGCGGGTAGAGATGGAAGGGATGAAGGGAGAAAAGATTATTGACATGATTTTGTTTCATGATTCATTGATGAGATCACCAATGGTGATTGCACGAACTCATCAATCAATCTAGATCATTGTGACAATCAGATCAATTGGATGTTTTTGTTTTGTTTGTTATTTGTTTTTTTTTTTTTTTAGATAACTCTAGAATCTAGAGAATAGAGAGTTATTCTGTTTGATGTTGTGATTGATTGTGAAGAATTTGCTAGCGAAAAAAAAAAATTTCCCCCAAACTCCTCAAGTTTACTTAACGTAATCATCTTGTCAAGATTGAGTAAAAAGACGGAAATCAAGCTGAGGCAATGCAAAAGAATGTGAAGAAGTTTCATCGAATCGAGACTTTTTTATGCAAAAAAAAAAACAACAATCACTTCCTGTTCTGTAGGCTATTTCCTTGTTTTGTTTCATAATCTTTTTTTTTGTTTCGTTTCGTTTCGTAATCTAGCTTTTTCATAGCATTCGAAGTGATATCGTAGTGTTAGGGTTTTGGAATTTTTTTTTTGGTTTTGTTTCCACAAATTATCTTCAAGGAACTCAGTGGAGAAAAAAGACACTTACCTGATCCCATGTGATAGAACAGCCCATTGCGAACATCACTGATACTAAAAGTATCACAATCAGATAATCGTGGATCTGTTTCAACATTGGAGGAGATTTTGAGATTTTTTTCTTTGAAATCTCCGATGATGATGATGATGATGATGGTGATGATGAAGATGAGTTATCAGCACCGGTAGATTTCAATATTCTAGAATCTGTAGAGAATTTAGATTTTCTTGATAGTTTTGATGTCAATCTGGAGCTAGATTTTCTTAACGATCTAGAATCGGTTTGATTGTTTCGAATCGATCGCTCCGAATCTGTACGTGAATTTGTCAAAAATGGCGAAGAATTCGATTGATTCGACTGCTTTGAAAACTCTTTCGATTGGATCCGATCCAATTGATCTGATTTGATGATCTCGATATGATCATTCCCAATTCCAGATCGAGCTGTTTTGCTCTTGTTTTGCTCTACGGCAACACTCGTTGTTGGTAAAGTATCTGCATTGTTGGATTTCTTCGGTAGCGATCTCGATGACGATGGTAACGTAGAGGAGGTTTCATTGATGGTTTCAACTGTATCATCGCCATCATAATCAAAATTACCTCTATCATCAAAAGAATCATCGCCATCGAATCGATCCATACCATTATCGACATCATCATCATCATCATCACCATTACTTTCATTGGTTTGTGGCGATGTTTGATGCGATGAAATCGTATGAAACGAGATAATAGCGAAGAGAATCGATACTAAAAGCCAAAAAAATGTATTAGTAGCAATCGGTTTTCTCATTGTTCTTGCTTTCTACACAAATTTTTTTAGATGAAACACAATCATAAAACAAGAAAACAGAACAAAAAAACAAATGCTAATAGGAAAAAAAAAAAAAAATGCAATCAAATAGAAAAGAATACACAGAAAAAAAAACACAGAAAAAAATCTAAAAAAGAAAATCTAAAAAATTTTTATTCAGCTTAATGTTTTTTTTTTTTAGATAATCTAGCTTTACGATCTCGTTGCGATCGATCAGAAACGCGGAGAAGTGAGGTGTAGCGTTTTGTTTCTGATTTTTTTTTGTTTTCTTTAAAAATTTGGCGCGAGAAATTTGAAAATTTTCGTTCACGATAGGATCGAATCGAGAACAGAAAACAGAAAACAGAATAGAACAATGTTTTGATAGAAACAAACTTTTTTTTTTCTTGCGTTATTATATTTTTTTTTGTTTTGTTTTGTTTCGTTTCTCAAAATGTTTCAACGAAAAAAAAATTTTTTTTTGATCCGATTATGGAAGCTAAATCAAGTTCCAAACATTCGCTTTTAAAGAATCGAAATTCAAATTTTCTCCTCTCAAATTTCGCTATCTCTATTTTCGATTGGGCTCTCTCTTTTTCTTTCTACGATTCTCTTTCTACGATTCGATTATTGATCGAAGTCAAAAAAAGAAAAAAAAAACAAAATTTGTATCTCAATCAGTGTGTGTGTGTGTTTTCGTTTTTTTCCGTTTTTTTTTTTCGTTTTTGAGAATTCAGAATAGTTAGGTAACTAAAGTTTAGTGATTGGTGGTGGCGAATAAAAAAAAAGCAATCAAAATTTGTTCTCTCAAATTTTTTTCGAATCATAACCATCTCTAATCATCATCATCATCATCATCATAATCATAATCGACACCACCGTTTCCACCTCTTTCAAATTCACATATCACACCTTCCTATGATCTCTTCTCCATCAATCGTTTCTCTTCCCTTCC
Source organism: Sarcoptes scabiei (assembly GCA_020844145.1). Taxonomy (NCBI): domain Eukaryota; kingdom Metazoa; phylum Arthropoda; class Arachnida; order Sarcoptiformes; family Sarcoptidae; genus Sarcoptes; species Sarcoptes scabiei. Next base: position 5,039,402 of record CP080489.1, on the reverse strand, counting down.
CACCTCTTCCTATCTTTCTCTTTCTCTCTCTCTCTCTCTCTCTTTCTCTCTCCCTTTTTTTATCATTCAATCTCTATTTTTAACTTGATTGTTTTCTTTTGATGAATTATTCAATTCATTGGAAATTGAAATTTCAATGTTATTCAATCGTTGAAGAATGTCATCTCACCTGTAAGGTGAAACATTGATTACATTGCTGATTATTATTATGATCACTTATCATTACTATTATAAGATTTAATTAGATAATCGAAAATCGAAATGTAATCGTTGTCAAGTTGAAAGATTTTTGAGAGACAAAATTTCATTGTAAAAAAAAAAAAAAAAAAATTGTTTCATTTCGTATCCATTTCACTTCTTTCTCTTTCTCTCTCCCCCCTTTCTCTAATTCTTGTTGAAAATTTTCAAACACTTCCTCATCGATGCACATTGATGATCTCAAGAAGAATTTTATCATCATCCCAAAAATAATCCATATTGAGAATTGCTATGCTATTGAGAACAATAAAAAATATAAAAAAAATATATAAAAAAAACAATATCAATGATTATCATTACCAAATCAATCGCTATCAATTTTTGTTTTATTTGTTTTTTTTTTTTTTTTTTTGTTGTTTCTTCTTCTTCTTCTTCTCGGTAGTTATTTATGCAGCTGCATTGAAACTTATAACCTTCGACCAAATGATTGTCGTTTATTTCGCTCTCTCTTCTTTCTTACTTTTTTTTTTTTTTTTTTTTTGCTGATATGATAATGGCGTGTAGAATGGATTGATTATACTGTTTAAATCATTAAGGAATTTAATTTTTTTTTTTTTTAACATTGGAATCTATCAAATTTTTTTCCCGCAGAGATTTGCGGAAACAATTGAATAATTTTATGTTTTCTTTATTTCGATCTTGAAAACTTTCGAGATTGACTTTCAAGGTGTTCGACTACTTAATCATAGCAATCGATTTGTTTAACTCTCTCGCTATCTCTCGCTATCTCTCTCCTCTTCCCTATAGAGTCAATTGAGTTGCAATTTGGGATAATTTTTTTTTTATTGATTTTTTTAATGTGATTGAGATCATAAAAAAAACCTTAAGTCTAGTCTTAGCTAGTCTAGATTGAGCTTTATAAAAGCTTTTTCCAGCTACGAAATGTTTTGTCTACTGCTCTTCTCTTTATCTCTCGATGATTTTATAGTTTACAATAGCTAAAGCATTGATTTCTGCTTAAGAGATCGATGAAATTAAAGAATGTCTACAATGTGAATGTATTTTCGTACTTCGTTCACAACAATATTACGCAATAACATTCAACACATAACAACATTTCAATGATTGTCAATCAACTTTATCGGCGAGGCGGCAGCGGCGACGGTGGTGGTGGTGGGAAAGAAATTCATAAGATTTCTATTTGGAAGATTTTATATCGTAAGATATATCCTTAATAAAAAAAAAAAGGACAGAGGTCTCATAGGCCAGGTTCTTCGTACTTTTTTCGTAATTCTATCTATCGTATCGCAAAAGTGAATAAACGCAATTCGAATACAATCAAAGCTAGATGGCGGAGTTTGGTTTTGAGAAAATCTCAAGGAGAGATAGCCATCCATTTTTTTTTTTTTTTTTTTTGTTGAATAATCTCTCGTTTCGTTAGTCTTCAGCCTAAGACTTAGACTCTAAGTCTTCAATAGACTGTTTGCTTTTTAAAGAGTTTAATTTACCATAACATTTTGCTCATAGCTTTCTCTCTCTCTCTCTCTCTCTCTCTCTCTCTCTCTCTCTCTCTCTCTCTCTCTCTCTCGCTCTTTCTTTGTTGTGCTCATCTCTACGACGATGGTGATGATGATGATGATGAGACACGTATTCACTTTCTTTGTTCTTGGTGCTGTTTTTGTGTTTTTAAAGTGAGATAGAATTCTATTTTTTTTTTTTTTTTGTTCCTTTTTTTCTAGGTTTCATATAGAAAAAAAACAGTAAAGATGTTTTAATTTGAAATCGAAATCAAAAAAAAAAAAGGAAAGAAAAGAAAAAGATTGAAATATTTACAAGCTCGAATATTGTTGAATAACAAGAAAAAAAAAGAACTAGGATAGAGAAAGAATTCTTTCTTAGTTTTTCTTTTTTTTTTTTTTTTTTTTTTTGCTAGGACTCATTTTTTTTTTATATCGCTAGCTAGGGTTCGAGAAAATTCTCTACGATTCTAGAGATCAGAGCAGAAAGCTAACAGCAAAGAGTGAAGAGTAGCTTGTGCTTAGTGCTCCAGTGTATCAGCTACACTTATCAGGTGTTTGGTATATAGGTTTGGCTCCAAAAAAAAAAAAAAAAGACAAAAAAAAATCCCCCTAGATCTTTTGGATGGGTTTTGGATTTTGAATTTAGTTCCAAAAAAAAAAATCCAAAATCCAAAACAACAGCAAAAAACAAAAAACAAAAACAAAGAAGTATGATTACATACACTGTGTGCGCAATTAATTTCCATAATCGTCGATTAGTGTTTGGTGTTTGGTTGTGAAGAGTTCGTCAACGACGAAAACCAGAAAAACATTCAACGTTCTATCTATCGAAATTCGAAATTCTGCAACGTTTCTTTCCACGTTCTCTTGTCTAATCGTATCGAAGTGATGGTGTGATCCATCCAGCCAGCCAGACAGCCAGCCATTTATTCATCACCTAACTAACGAAGAAAAAAAAAAAGATGAATCCAAAACTATCGATAGAGACCTAAAAGAGAGATCCAATCCAATCCAATCCGATCCGATCCAATCAATCTGATTGATTTTTGATTGTCCAAAAAATGGGACCATTTCAAGATGACACTCAATAGCCCATCATTAGTTTTGTTCAATCAAAACGAATCGAACTAACAACACTGATTGATTTTTATTTTCTCTTTCATTTCGAAAACAAAAAAGGTTTAGATTTTTTTTTAATTCAATTTTTTCAGTCTGTTTTGATTCAATTAATTTGTTTTCTTTTGTTTTTTGTTTTTTTTTTTGAAACATCTCTAGAGATATCTTTTTGTGATCGAATCCAATCTAATGTCGACACTTATTCGGATTGATAGCCAAGCAATTGATCATTATCGGGCATCGATCATCAAACCTAACCGCAAAGATGATTCGATAGCTTTCTTCGATATTTTCCTCTTCAATAGAGATTTTCTTGAATTTTTTTCCCAAAAAAAAAAAAAAAATTGTTCTGATTACTTCTCATTGTTCTACTCATTCATCTCATTTGAAAGAATTGAAATTCTTTCGAATTTCAAACTTTAAACTTTGAACTCTGAAATTTCGCTTCGATTTTAGTCTGATTTTTTTTCATCTTAATTCCTTATTACTCGTTCCGAAACAAATCATCTTGATTTTTCTCAACAAATCTCGAAACAAAACAATGGGAAATGGTTCGAAAAAAAAGCACAAAAAACATAAAAATCGTGACAAAGATAGATCACATAAACGTCATCGTGATGATTTCGTTAACGATCGTTTCAACGATCCATTGGATCGTTTTCATTCGAATCAACAAATCTCATTGCATTCTCGATGCTCGTTGAATGAGAACGAAAATTTCGAAACAACATCGATGGAATATGAATTTGATTGTTTGGAAAACAAAACCAAAATCTATCAAACGTTTTCTCATCAAACATCAAAATCAATTTCATCTTCGGAACGAAACGAATCGATCAATCAAGAGATCGATGATGATGATGATGATAATGATAATGAAAATGAAGATTATAATGATGATGGTGATGATGATGAAATCGTCAAAGAACGATTCGATCGTCGAAGATTATCTCATCTAGATACCAGTATCGATCAAAATTGTGATGATTTAGAATTGAAATCCGAGAACGAAAACGAAAATGATATTGTAGCATTCAATACGGTCAATTTGAAAAATCTTCAATCATCAACAGTACCTAATCAGCCATTGAAAATTGTTTTGAAAGTCAATCAAAAAACATCATCATCGTTTTCGTATCGAAATAATCTGAATGGTTCGAATCCAAATCTAGTCATTCCGAGCACTTCATCATCACCATCGAATCTTCAAGATAGTGAAAGTTTCGATTTTGTTGTCGGCGACGATGATGATGATGATGATGATGATGATCATGCCGATGCCGATGCCGATGCCGGACGAGAGCAATCAAAATCATTCGCTTCAATACAAAATGATTCGCTTGAATTTGAAAAAAATGATCAAATTCATTGCTGGAATGATAATCATACCGACAATATAAATATGGAATCGCCAAAAATTGCAAACGTTTCGAATGAATATAGAGAATCGATCTATGATAATGATGATGGTGATAATGATGATGAACACAAAGATCAATCAATTGGTTTGGATGAAAACAAATCTCCAACAATCTTGAAGCTAGCACACAATGATGTTGATGAGAATTTCAAAGAACGATTTCCTTCATCGAGTATGAAGATACAGCTATCAGAATCTTTACGATTATCATTGAAAAAGTTGAAGAAATCGAAAAAATCCAAACATAAAAAGCATCACCGACATCGTCATCATCATCATCATCGACATCATCATCATCATCATCATTGTAAAAAACATCAATCGAATCAGAATCAAAATCCGATCATATTGGAAGCGAAATTCAATCCACCACAATCGTTTCGATCTAGTTTCGATCTTAAAGAGGAGAATTCGATCGATGCAAGCGAAACTCTGATCTTTGATGATTCAAAAATTGATCTATTCTCTGGATCACAACAGAAGTCACATAACGAAGAAGATTTTGATGAAGAGCAACAATCAATTGTTGTTAATAATAATAATAATAATAATAATAATAATGATGATGATGATGAGATTGATCAAGTTCAACAACAACTACAACAAGAAGGTGACAATGAGGAAGAAGAAGAAGAAGAAGATCAGAAATACTTCTCTCAATCGAATCCATTCTACACTGATGATAATTTAGAGAATCCGTATCTAGAGAAACTTACCGATGTGAATGAGGAAGAATATTTGCGATTCGAAAAGAATACGAATGATGATGATGTTGGTGATGATGATGATGATGATGATCATAATGAAGAGAATCAACAAGATCATTCGAAACATTCCGAAAGCAGTATCGTTCAGAATGAATCAAATGAGTTGAAAAATGTAAACGATTCATTTGAATTGAATCCGAATGATGAGATTGATGATTGTTCAGAAACCAATGCACTTAATGATCCGGCACAATCGTCTCAATGTTTTAGATTGAAACTATCGAAATTATCTGATCGTAGTGATCAATATCAAATTCCAACAATCACTGATGATTCTTATCGATCGATCAATTCACCGAAACAATCTTTTTCTCCACAAGAAGAATCTAATATTGTTGAAGAATCTTCCGAGATTTTTGATGAGCTATCGATTGATGAATGTGATCGAAACTCGACAAACGAACAATCTGAATCGGTTATGTTTGAGAAAGATTTCGATCCATTATCAATACCACAGCCATCGTCACCATCACCATCACCAGCATCACCGCCGCTATCTGTTTCGATTTCGAATCAAAAAAAGGCAAAAAAATCACAGCTTCAACAATTGCTATTCGCTTTGTTCAAACAGATTCAGAAAAAAGATCCGAAAAAGTTTTTCGCCAGACCAGTTTCAGATCAGATCGCTCCTGGTTATTTTACAATCATAACGCATCCAATGGATTTAAGTACTGTGAAACGAAAAATTCTCGACGAATATCAATGTTTGAATGATTTTCGTCTCGATATCAAATTGATGTGTGATAATGCGATGCGATATAATCGACCAGATACGATCTATTATCGGACAGCCGATAGACTTTGGCAATATGTTGCGAATAAATTGTTGAAAAGTACTGCGATTTCGAAATACATTAAACGGTATCCAAATATAAGCGTTACAGAGTTACGAATACCATCGTTGGAATGTGGTTCGATTGATTCGAATAAAATCATCAAATCATCTCGTTCCGATGATGATTCAAAATTTCTCAAACCACTTGATCCAATCAATCTTTTTGTCACATCCAATGAAACTTTGACTGATTTCGGTAAAACTACTAGCTCGATTTTGCAACAAAAACCTAAATCTACACTTTCGCAATCGAATTCATCATCGAGAAAGAATTTCGATTGCAAATCTCAAACTAAACCTCATAGTAATGATTATCAATCAAACATACGAAGTAAATCATCTCAATCATCTTTCTCATCGATGCCATCATCATCATCATCATCATCATCATCATCAACATCAACATCTTCTTCATCATCGAATGAATCGAAATTGATCTCAATCAAAACGAAATCATCGGTGGAGAGTTTTCAATTGATTTCTTCGGTTTCGATTGAAAACTCTTCAAACACCATCAACAGTGTTTCGAGTAGAGATGTACAACATCTTATATCGAATCAATCACAACAAAACAAATCACATAATCAATTCTTAATAAATGTTACGAAATCAAATTCACATTCGAACAGAATCAAATCACATGAGAATCGTAACGATCTTTTTGGGTCTAGATCTAATAATGATTCTTGTTCGTTGTCTTCATCGACAACATCATTATCTTCGTTGATTTCTTCATCAACACTAGACAAATCGATTTCGAACTCAACAAATCTGATCGATTCGAATCAAATCAAAAGTACCAATAAAAACAAATCATCTCATCAAGATCTTAATCGAAAAAGTACTCTCAAAATATCGAAGAAAATTTGTGAAGAGAAAATTGTGAACAATCAAAACGTACGGAACAAAATCGTCCCAGAAGAACGATTCGATGGCTACTCACTTGGAGCGTTTCTCGAACAAATCCAATTGGCAGCACAAAAAGCTCAAGAGAATCTAAGAAAATCCAAAAGAAAAGCCTATCTGACTTATTTGAAGCGGACGTCGGAATATCTCAATCCCTATCTTCATACGATCGATTGTCAATCGATCTCGATGTATCGACAGCCTCTCATCAAAGAGTTTCAGTGGGAGGAATTTTTCGCCAAAAGAAATGATTGTCGCGAAATTCTAACCGAACCGATTTCTAATCATTCAACAATCAATACGAATTGTTTGGGATTCTCCAACACTAATCCGATCTCGGAGGTTAAAGAAAACACAACGATTTCCAAAAATGATACCAAAAGTGTTGCAGAAGAGAAATTGATCATCGAAGAGGAGAAAAAAACCGCTAAAATGGATGAGGGGGAGCAAAAATCTGATATTTTTGCTCTTGAAACACAAGAATTGGAACAGATGCGAGAACAATTACGATCTTATTACGGGAGCGAAGATTTTGGAATCGATTATGCATCATCGATTTTGAATTTCTCTCGCAATTCTAATTACGCTGAAAGCTTAACGAATTCATTGCTAACAATCTTGACCGATGGCGAACATCGATCGAAATCAATGGAATTACAAAAATATGTTGAACGTTTTTTTGCCTATGATTTTGATCAAGATGATACACTAATTGATACCAAAGCGATCGTTTCGAATTGAATAATACAAAACTCAACCGAATGCACTTAAAAATAACAAATAGGAATCGTGAATGATCTCGAATATTATTATCTTTGCATGCATAATAATAATAATAATAAGAATAATAAGAAGAAAAGCAAAAAAGAAAAAAAATATAGAAGTTTTTATATTTTATGTGAAATTTTTTAATGAAAATAAAAAATTATTTTAGAAATAAATTAATAATTTGGATAAAAAAACTTGGTTTTTTATTTTTATTTTTTAAAAACATCTATCTCTCTCTATAAAATAGGTTAGAGAATTCAAACATTAATAAGTCGAGAGTGAAAAATAAAATAAAGAAAGAGAAGAGAAGAGATATAGAATTAACATTTGTATTTTAAACTTTCAATAAATTTCATGATTGTTTCGAGAATACGTAAAGATTTCTCATCGATTTTGAATGGACTCGTTCCGTTTCCGATGGATAAATTTGTTTCAATTAAAAATTCCGCTTGTGATATGTATTTTTGCATCAAATCACGTTTCAAACTCATAGATTGGATCGATGAGAATTTTTCGGAATTTCTAGAAAGCGATTTCGTTTGTGAATCTACATAGCTATCATCTTCGAAATCGATATATTTGTACATCTATTGAAGTCAGGAAATAAACCAATTAGATTTATTCGAGATAAAAATTATGGATCGATTTTTACCTTGTTAGCAATGCCTAAACAAACGCCAAGATCCATGGCGAAATTTTGTGCCTTCACATTTAGACCATATTTTTTCGTAAAAAATCTCATCAATCCACCCAAAGTAGAACCATTGTTCTTGTAACAATAATAAACAAAATGATTCAAGGTACCATATGGAAACTTTGCCAATTCATCCAACAACTCTAGGGAAGCTGAGATGGAAATCGTAACAATCAAATCTAGTTCATAAAGAATTGTAAGCAAATTAACCATTGAATAAATCATCCACTTTTCCGGTATCCGTTCCGGTATCGAACTGTTTCTGTTTCGTACAACTCGCCTCACTCTCAATGAGCATCAATTGCATTTCGATCAATCGCATTATGTAATCGATTGGAAGATTTGAGGAGGAAATCAATGAAGATCTAACTTGACAAAGATCACCCATCAATGTAAACAATCCAGATATTTTGGCCGGAAATTTTTCACCATACTCTTTGAGTTTTTCGATCGAATTCAATTGATCAAGAGAATCATGAAAATAGATTCCATAATCGATGAGATCGTAACAATCAGCCATCAAATCGAAATTTTTCATCTGATCCGATTCAATCGGATCGAATTGATTTGGATCCTGAAATTGTCTGCAATATTCTTCGGAATGAGCTATAAGTTTTATGAAAGCTAAAGAGAGAAGACCGGTTATTTTTTCGGTGCTACAATGCAAATATCGTCTAGATTGAAGAGAAAAAAGAATAATTGGAAAACAGTAAATGGGAAAAATTAATCATTGTAGCTTACAGAATAAACTCTTCGATCACACAAAAATGATCTAGATGTCGAAAATCTTGGCACAGTTTAGCAATGTTCTCTTTTTGATTCGATAACAAAAACTCTAGATAGTTCGATCGATGATTGATAAGGGAAGAAAGTTCTAGTAGCGAATCAATCCTTTTGCTATTCGGTTCAATTATTCTTTGAAGTGAGTTGAAAAAATTCTCATCTGGAAGCTTCTCGATCAAATCATCGTAGAAGATTAGAGGCTTTCGGAACCAATCGTTTTCGATCGTTGGATCGATCAATTTCGAGGCGGCGATCAAGAGTGGAAAGTCAGTGAATTGTGATGGTTCGTGTTGAATGGAATGAAAAGTCGATAGAATCCGTTCGGTCCGAATATTGTTTTGCAACGAAAATGTTGCCCGATACAAGCATCGAGATTTGAAAGTTGAATTGATTGAATTTTTAAGCGAAGCCATTCTGTGAAGCATTTTCAAAATTACAAAGCTTTAGATAGATAAAAGGTTGAAGAATCAAGAAGAATGAAGAAAAAGGAAAACTTAGAAAATCTTAAATAAATAACGGTGTGAAAGGGATGAGATTTGCTATAAAACTGATGAGTTGATTGAATTAGGAACAGATTAATATTGAAAGAAAGTGATCCAAGACGAATGTCAAGGTTTTCAAAGTTTTCTATGTCAAAATTGAGAATTAATCTAGCTAGTGAACTTACTTGAACTTTTTTATTATAACGAACTTTTCCAATGAAACAGCTTAGGAACTATTGGGAGGAGAGAAGATCACAAAAAGTTTTTAAAAGTTGACGGGCAACTTTGTTCTAACAATTCCAGAGAGGACTAGATTAATGTTCCAACAATCTAGGCGATTAGATTAAATGTTTGTTACAGGTTCATTTTTCTAACATAGCTTTTCCGTGTTATTAATTTCAAATGAAGGAAAGATTCGATTGTGAATGCTTTGAGATAAGAAGATCCATAGATTAAATAAACAAATTAAAACAAAACCTAGAACCTAGGTCAAAATCATATGAAACTGGAAGAGAAGATTAGTGGAAAACAGACTATTTCGATCGAATTGAACGTTTCCGATCGAAACATAACGATCTGACTGACATAGGAAGATTAACACCACTACCATTTTTTTTTTTTGCGATTCCATTTGGTAGAGGTATGATCGAATTGATATGGTTGTTGACTATCTCGAAAAAAAAATTATCAAAAATTAAAAAAAAAATCGAATCGAATCAGACCACACCGCATCTTTTGATTGATTTATTGTTTGCTGTTTTTCTTTTTTTTTTTTCTTGATTTTTTTTGATTTTCAAATCAACGATATTATTGTGGTTTTATTTTCGGATCTAAATTCCTAAGCGAAACTAAACTCCATTCCAGCCTAACAATGAGTTATTGGAGAAATTTAGGCATCACGTAATTGATTGAGATTAATCGAATATTTTGTTGTAATATTCTAATTTCTTATTTTTAGCTATCTTCGGTACAGTGCTATCGCTGCACGTCAATTGCAACGATCTTTAGTGAAAGATGTTCGAAAAGATTCCGCAATGGAAACAATCACCATAAAGCGATCTGATGTGAAAAAAACTGCTTAGAATAATTAGAATGAACTTGCTTGAGATTGCGATAATCCAAAACGTTTCCGTTCGGAGATCCCATTTTGTCGTATGAATTCATTGTTGGACCAATAATTCATTCCTTTTTTTATTATTAAGAGGAAACAGAGCAAATTATTCTAGAACAATTGTTTTGCGAAATGCGAAAAAAAAATTCGATCGAATAAATTGAATTTTTTTCTCCTTCAAAATGTTTGACTAAATCAAAAACAAAAAACTTTTTCAAAAATATTTGGACTATTTTGTCGTTAAGGATAAGGATAAGTCACAGTCAGAGAGCTAGAGTTTTTTTTACGTTTTAAAAGATCATTTCAAACTAATCAATTTTGATTTCTTATCCTTTATAACAAGGAAGTAATGTGCCAAATTAATTCGTTTCCAGAATTATCCGAATTCTTAGCGAACGACCACCAACGATCTATCGTCTGAAAAGTTTCGCCATGCAATCGTTTCTCATTTAGTATCTTGAATTCGAAAAAAATGAGAAAAAAAATCTTGAAATTTTTCAATAGAAATGAAAATCATTTCAATAATTACCGATAATAATTCGGTTTGAATGGACCATTTTTAGAGATTCCTAGATATTTTTCTTGATCATCGGTTAATTTTGTTAAACGAGCATTGAAATGGGTCAGATGTAGACTAGCAACATATTCATCTTATTTTGCAATTTTTCATTGCGGATCGATTCAAATTCATAGTTGGAAAAAATAGAATTAAAATACATAATTGATCATTTTATTGAATCTTCATCGAGAAACGAAATCCTACCCATTTTTTTCGGCAATAAATAAACATCGGATTTGTAACGACCAACAGGAGCTTTGTACAATTCAATCAATGCCATTATTTGAGTGGTTGCAGTTATTGATGCCACAAACGAAGGCATGTGCGAACAGCTAATGTTAGCAACACGTCCCTAATGGATTCGAAATCAAATCGAAAGATTGAGAAAAATCCTTCAGAATCGTTTCGTACTCACTTGTCCAATCAAAACTATTCGTTTACCATCTGGCCATGTTATGTGATCGATTTGTGAGCGTATTTTTTCCCATTTCAAATCCGATGTCCGTATACTTTTCTACAATTGTATCGAAAGCATAGAAAAATTATCAAGATTCAGTGCTATATAACATTAAGAAAGACAGAAAAAAAAATTTTACCACATCAATCTCGGTATTAGAATGTCCCATGTTACAAAGTATGGCACCATTTTTCATCTGATCCATATGATTTCTTCTAATGATGTTTTTGTTCCCAGTAGCCGTAATTATAATATCGACCGATGAGATTACATCTTCAACTGTCACGACATGGCAACCATCAATACTGTTCGAAATCGAAATGAAAAAAAAAAGAATCGATGGAGTTCATTTTTGTTTCATTCGAAAAAAAAACAAATTACGATCGAAACATACCAAGCTTGAATCGCACAAATCGGATCGATTTCGGTGACATAAATGATTGCACCGACACCTTTCAATGCCGAAGCGCATCCTTTTCCTACTTCACCGTATCCGCAAATCAAAACATTATGGCCTCCAAGCAGCATATCAGTAGTTCGTTTCAATCTGATTCAATCATAGCGAAAAAAGGATCTCGTTATGATTGGGAAAAAAATTAATTAATACTAACACTTCGATGATAGTTTCTCGTGGACAGTAGAGATTATCGAATTTCGTTTTCGTTACCGAATCGTTCACATTGATAGCTGGCACAGAAAGTTTACCAGTTTTCGAGAGCTGATAGAGACGATGGACTCCGGTTAAACTTTCCTCTACGATTCCCTTCAAAAGTTTAATGGATGCTGGATATTTTTCCAACATCAAATGTGTCGCATCGCCTCCATCATCCAAAATCATATTTGGACGCCATGAATCGGTGGCAATGCATTCATTGATACACCACCAAAAATCTTCTTCACTTTGATTGCTCCAAGCGAAAATCGGTATGCCACTTTCAGCTAAAGCAGCAGCAACGGAATCTTGTGTCGAATAAATATTGCATGAAGCCCAACGTATTGTAGCGCCCATATCCACAAGGGTTTCGATCATAACCTATCAAAAATTTCGAGAGAAACCAATCATTATTCGAATCGAATCCTATTCATCATTCAAAATTTTTGTTTTGATCGCTTACAGCAGTTTGAGCGTTTATATGAGTGCATCCCATTATTCTGGCACCTTTTAGTGGCTTATCAGACTTTGCCGAATTCCTCAAGGCGATCGTTCCAGGCATACCTCGTTCAGCGTACTCGATCTCTCTCCGCCCGTACTCAGCATCTCGAATATCTTGGACACAGAAATCTGTTTGATGTTGAGAGTTGTGCTGACGAGTTGATCGAAGCCTTGGTGAGATCGAATCGATACCATCATCATCATCATCATCTTCTTCTTCATCATCTTCATCGTCGTCATCATCATCATCCGAGGTGAATGAAGAGGCTACGGAAGTCTGTGAAACATTCGAATTACTTCTGGATCTTGTTGTTGTCGAGGTTTTTGTAGATTTATTTGTTTCATTCGATTCTTTTTTCCCAAATTCTTTTGCATCCCCGATATTGTTCTGTTTCGTAGTAGAATTCTCTTCCGAAACATCCTCTTCGATTTTCGTTTTTCTCTCTTTTTTCTCGGATAAATTTTGTACGGTCTGATGATGTAATGAAGAAAGTTGATCTGCCATATGATTCGATATCGGAAGACTCATTCGACGTCGATGTCTTTCCTTGAAATTGCACTCTAGTTCAGTTGTGATGGGATTACGGAACTGATTGATAGGAAAAAAAAACAAAACAAGTAGAGAAAAGAAACAAAATTTAATATCTCAAACAAAATAAAATCAGCAAAATTATTTTCCGAAAAAAAAACTACGATCAGATCGAAGTCAAGAATCGATTTGATTCGATTTGTTTGTTTCTTTAGAGTTTGAAAAAAAATTTCCAAACTCTATATTCGCTTGATCATTGATGTAACACCTACTCGAATGATGGAATTCGCATAATCATTCTCATTGATTAGTGACATTTTTTTTTTTTTTTTGCTAATAATTAATTAATTTTATTTTTGTTAGAAAAAAATTAGCACAAAAATTTTTGAAACATTGATATTGAATCGATTCGATAGAATTCATTTGATTCTCAACGAATTCTTTCTCGGTTTAGATTGATTGTAGAGTTTTCAAAATCGACAATTTTATCTCTCCTCGATTGGATTCAATTTTGGATTCGATTTTACACTTTTGTGATCCAAAAATCTTTACAAACTAAAAAAAAAATTTAGTTTGGAAAATTTTTTCGATATCACTTGCGAGTAATCGAGAATAGAATTGATTGATGAGAGAGAGAGAGAGAGAGAGAGAGAGAGAGAGAGATGATTTGCTATCAAAAAAAAAAAAAAGAAGAGAAAAAAAACAAACGGAAATTCTCTTCAGCTCTCTCTCTCTCTCTCTCTCTCTCTCTCTTTCACACTCGCATATTTTTCTCCATCCTATCTCTAATTTCTTCTGTTGAATTCTTTGTCTGGGTGCGTGCGGCGGTTTTTGATTCGAATTAGATTGAAATATTCAACGATTTAAGCAATAGAATGTTTCGAAATGAGCTCTCTCTCTCTCTCTCTCTCTCTCTCTCTCTCTTCCTTTTCTTGATATGAGATTTGTATCGAAAAAAAAAAAAAATTTTTTTTGTCTCGAAAAGAGAAACTAAATCAAACATTGAATATTCGAATCGATAATTTCTGTCTCTAATTGAACGCTTTAATCGTTTCGATTTTTTTTTTTTCGCTTCATTCGAGCGGTAGTATTGGTAACCAAATTCCTCTCTCTCTCTCTCTCTCTCTCTCTCTCTCTCTCTCTCTCTCTCTCTCTCTCTCTCTCTCTCTCTCTCTCTGTCTCTGTCTTTGGGTCTCTAAACGATCTGAAAATAAACGAAATTTTAGTATATTAATTTTTCCAACAAAAAAAATTCTTATTTTCTAACAGAGAATCGAAATCTCATTGATCGATTTCATTCGTTTCGATAACTATATGAATGATCATAATTGAATGATTTGTTTTTTTTGTTGTTATTTAGCTAAATTTTTTTTTTTGCCATCTCATTCATGATAAAAAGAGATTTCGATTTGTTTCAAATCGATTCAATTCGATCGATTTGGAATAGAATGGAATGGAATGGAATTTTTTTCTTTTTTTTTTCGATCACTCAAAATGATTATTTTCCAATAATCTCCTTTGCTATTGCTAAGTGTTTAGAAAAAGAGAAAAAAAAAACTTACCTGAAATTCTGCTTTCGTTACGTTCTCCATTGCGTTTTTTTTCGATTTATTCTACTACCTAAATTATGTCGAAGTTTGTTTTTTTTTATTATCTAAACAATTCGAAACGAAATAAGATTGGAATGGATTGGATTGTTTTTCTTTTTTTTTTTTTTTTTTTATTTTTCACTCACAAATTGATTGTTTTGATGTTTGTTTTTTAAATTTTCACTATCCAAATAATTTATTGAGATATTTATATTTTTTTTTTTTTTTTTTTTGATTCTGATTCAAACAAAAAAAAATCGATTGAATATCAATCAATTGATAGTTTTAGCATTCTGAAATTCGAAAATTGAAGAGAAAGAAACGAAGAGAATCAAAAAAAAAAGCAATACGATCGCTCAATGTCGTTGTGAATGTTGAAAAGAATTCGTTCCAAAGAATTGATAGAATTGAGAATTTTGTTTTGTTTTTGTTTTTTCTCGAGATCTAGATACTGGGGACAAGAATTTTCGGCCTCTTCATTATTCGCTTGGTCTCGCTTCACTGCTTATTTTATGGTCTATTTTGAACTATCTATTATGGATTGTTTTCTATTCTTTATTATTATTATTATTTTTTTTTTGTTCAAACGAATAGTTCGAAGCTGTTGTTTTGGTTCGAAAATAACACCACCAAAAATGTTCTTTTCTTCTCACTCTTCCCTCTTCCTTTTTTGATTGTTCATTGTGAAGATTGAGAATATCTATATATGTGTATGTATAAATATATATATTTAAAGAGAGAGAGAGAGATTCCGTTGATTCTGGTTAGTGGATCCCATCTTTTTGTTTTCTGTTTCTCGACTAGTAGCGCGAACAAAAATAAAATCTATCCTAAAATCTCTATATTTGGTTTTTTTTTAATTTTTTTTTTCGATTTTATTGTTCCAAATTCTCAAGTATCTCTTCCACCTCTCCTTCTCTCTCTCTCTCTCTCTCTCTCTTTTTCTCTCCATAAAGTCCTTACGTATTATTTGAACTGTTGGTATTTGTTTTTCATCGGAAGTTAAATTTGAATTGATTGAATTTCTGTTCCATTCTTCTCTCTCTCTCTCTCTCTCTCTCTCTCTCTCTCTCTCTCTCTTCAATGAAGATTTTTATCATCAAAATATTTTTTATCACAATATTTCCAATCAAAATGTATATTTTTATTTGATATCGAGAACTAATCATAGAGTGAGAGTGAGAGAGAGAGAGAAAGAGAAAGAGCGAGGAGAATCTAATCAATCTCGAATCAAAACTTTCTTAATTTTGTTTTCTCTCCATCTCTTCGTTCTCGAGAACTTTGTGAAGATAGCTCTTGAAAAATCTTTTTCGATATCAAATGAGAGAGAGAGAGAGAGAGAGAGAGAGAGAGAGAGAGAGAGATTCAAAAACGAAACCATTCGTTAGCAAGAGAATTTTGTGTTGCAATTAGTTTGTTTGCGCCATAATATTTACATTCGATTTCGCTCGAAACTTTCCTCTTCACTAAGATTCACTAGATTATTTCATTCGATTTGATCGCTTGTTTCCGATGGAATCAATTTGTTCTCTCTCTCTCTCTCGCTCTCGCTCTCACATTTTTTTTTGGGTCTCGTTCCTAGTATAATTTTGATCCCAGATCTAGAGATCTGAATTTTTGTGACAAAGCTCTCTCTCTCTCTCTCTCTCTCTCTCTTGATGTTTCACTGTACCTATTTCTTATTGGAAACTTATCACAAAAAAAATCTCGTAAGCAATTATCATTTGACTTTTTTTTTCACATTTTTCTTTTTCGTTGATGAATTCATAAATTTCAAGTAGAAGATATCGTTTGAGAAAGAAACAATCTAAAAATTGCGATGTTAGATTTTGATTTGTTAGTTTTTCTTTCATATCGAAAAATCTCGAAAAGAAAAAAAAAGTGAAAGAGAGAGAGAGAGAGAGACAGAGAGAGAGAGAGAGAGAGAGAGAGAGAGAGAGAGAGAGAGAGAGAGAGAGAGAGAGAGAGAGAGAGAGTAGAAGAGGATTCGTTTGAAATGTGGACCGAACTCTCGATTCGCTTAATTGGCCTATTCTCGAATCGATTCAAATCTTGATGAAAAGAAAGAAAATCTTTGCCTCCATTTTTTTTTTTTTTTTGGTTTTTTTCTGATTGATTTATTTTGTTCCCAATTATAGCAATCTAAGTTTTTTTTTCTTCATCTACTTGTACGAGAGAGAGAATGTTTTGGAAACTTTTTCTTTGGTTATGGATTTGCTTCGGTCTAGTTCATCAAGGTTTTTTTTGTCTTTTTTTTTTTTTTTTTTGAAAAAAACAAGATCAATTCTCTTTCTTCCTCAATCTCTTCCTCTTTTTTTTTGTTCAAATAATCATTGAAATTATTATTATTATTTCAATTTTTGAATTTTCTATTGTTTAATTGTTTAACTTTTTTCCCCCCTCTCATCTTAGATAAAAATCCTCAAAAAGTTTGGTCAATTACACGACGAAACTCGTTGCTTGTTTTTAGCCGTTTGACAAGTTGCTGTAATCGAGGAATCGTTTGGTCTGTTCGAAATCGAAAATGTTCAACACAAAATCACTCCAATACAAATCACTCGATTCGTATGATCTCTTGCAAAGAGATTTTTAAATATTGTTGTGAACAAAAAATTCGTCAACAACAATGTGATCGAGGTATTTTTGCTGCACAATTTCTTTTACGAACATCGAAACTTTCTTGTGATAGACAATTTCTTTATGATCGAAACAATCCATTGATCGAAAGCTATCGTTGCTGTTCCAATTGTCTTCAAGGTATTACGATAGCATCGAAATATCAATCAAAATTAAAATGTGAAGAATATCGAGAGAAAATTCAATCAAATTTTTTAAATCAAAATTATCTACCAAATACTTTTGATGAATGTTGTCTTGATTTGATTGAGAACAACGATAACGATGATTCGCAGCAATCGTTACGAAAAAATTTTTCCAATCGAATTTCGAGAGATTCCAAAATTGAATCAAACGATGATTCGTTTGAAATCGATACAGAACAATTTATGAAAGTCTATCTGAGTGTTGCAAACATTCATCGAACTAGAAATGGGAAAATTTTTAGAACTAAAAATCGTTCAACTTCATCAATCGAAAGCGATGGTTACAATGCCGATATTGACGATGATAATGATGATAGCGATGGTGATGATTATGATGATGGTGTTGATGTTCGTAATGAAATCGAAAAACATTGCCAGATCGGTTTCAAATGGAATGCTGAATCTGAACAATGTCAAGATATCAATGAATGTCTTCTGGAACAATATGATTGTGATGAAGGATTACGTTGTGACAATACGATTGGATCATATCGATGTGTACGTATTCTTGATTGTGGAACTGGCTATCTAGTGAACGCTGACACCAATGAATGTGAAGATATCGATGAATGTTTAGCGAACACACATTTTTGTAGCGAAGATTTTCGTTGTCGAAACACTAAAGGTTCATTTAAATGTGAACGATTTCGATGCCAAAATGGATTGAAATTGATCGATGGTATCTGTCGCAACGTTACCTGTTCGCAATTAGATTATGTGTTCAATTTCACCTCGTTAACATGTCAACCTCGTCCGAATCCATGCGATAATGATCCTTGTCCAATCGATCAACAATGTTCATTGGATGAAAACGATCGAAATCGTTTCGTATGTCAAAAATTTTGTGAACAAGGATATCAATTCAATAGAACAAGTTTGTTTTGATTTATTTAAAAAATTCAAAATAAATTTATTAATAATTGTTATTGTTTTAATTTCATTCAAAACGATTCTAGGCAAAAAATGTGAAGATATCGATGAATGTGATACTGGTCTCGCTCGATGTAGCTCGGATAAGATATGTCAAAATTTCAACGGCTATTATCGATGCGTTTGTAGAGAAGGTTTCCATCTCAACGATCGCTATCAATGTGTCGATATTGATGAATGTCTCTCAATCGATATCATGAATGAATGTTGGCAACAGAATAAGATTTGTCACAACACAATCGGATCGTATTCGTGTCGATGCGATCGAGGATACTATTGGAACGAATCCACAAAACAATGTTCCGATATCGATGAATGTAAAGCGGAATGGAATCGTTGCGAGCATGATTGTATCAATATTGTTGGCAGTTATCGATGTCAATGTCGCTCTGGTTTCCGTTTGAAAGTCAATCAACATAATTGCACCGATATCAATGAATGTGATATTGAGCCTAGAAAATGTTTCGGATTATGTCAGAATACGATCGGATCGTTTGAATGTCGTTGTCCTGATATCGGATTCAAAATGTCCACATCGAATCGTTGTGAAGATATCGATGAATGTCTAGACAATGATGCTTGCCCTCTCGGAACTCATTGCATCAATCTGTATGGTTCATATCAATGTGTGAATTTTGTTTGCCCATGGATGTATTCATTCAATCGTACCGATTTGGTTCTACAGTGTCGATGGCCCGAAAACAATTCCGAGCGGCCATATAATCGTTATCATACGATCGATCAAATCTATATGAATATCTTTCCGAATCAAACACGACATATCACAAAATTGTCTAGGAACTATTTTCAACTCTATGCGATTCGATTTGATTCGAACTTTAGATTCTATCATCATCAAATGAGACCTAGATTTGAATTTAGATTCAAATCGGCAGAATGGCAAACAATTAGCCCACATCGGTTAGCCGATTTCGATCCAGATACAATCGAAATCGAAGCCAGATTTAATCGAACATCAGAAGCGATAAAATTAGCTTCGTTGAATGATTTTGAATTACGAACAAATCTTGGTCAAAATGAAGCGATCATTGTTATTGTTAGACCATTGTTTGGTCCACAAAAAATTCAACTAGAATTCTACGCTGAAGGTTATCGTTCGGCAAAATTTCAAAACCATTTCATTCAAATCAATCTTTTTATCAATGAATTTGATCAATTTTGATTCACAAACTCTGAATTGGTTCCGCAAACTTTCCTCATCGATTCTATTTTTGAATCAAATAATTTTATTTTTTTTTTTATTATTATTTTTTGAAACTCTAATTTTGAATTTTTATTTATATCGAATCTAAATTTCATTCAAAAAACAAACAAATGATGTGGATGAAGAATAGAACTTTTTTTTTTTGTTTTTTTTTTTTGCTTTCATTTGATATTTTCATAGAATAAAAGAATTATTCGATTGTGTCTATCTCTATCTAATTTGGATCGATCCTATCACTAGATCAATTGAATCTAATTATTTTGTATTTCAATTTTGTTATGTATCTGTTTTTGTTTCGATGATTTATGTATTGTTATCGAGAGAGATGTTGTTTTGATGTTTGATGGATTTAATCGAATTTGTTGTGCAATATCTCGATTCTGGATACTTTGAAAAAAAAAAAAAATAGTCTATATGTGTCTGTGCCGATATCGATATGCGTTTGTGTTAATGTTCTTAATAATATTTGAAAATGAAATTTAACAAAGTTCATTGAATTTGTTTCCCATTCATTGGATAGCATTCCATCTTATCATTCTTTTTGCCCACAACTTGAGAAGAATTTCGATAGAGAGATAGAAAGAAAGAAAGAGAGAGAGAGAGAGAGAGAGAGAGAGAGAGAGAAAGAGAGAGAGAGAGAAAAGAGTTTAAATTTCTATATTTCTACCTTAATTCAAGATTCTAGCTCAATATGAATGAGGTTTTTGGGACAAAAGCGAGAGAGAAAGATTTTGATCGACCATCAACTAATCTAATCGAATGAATGAAAATCTTTATGAAGAATTAAAGATGCTGATTAGAAACAATAAATGATATATTAATGAGCGCTCCAGGTTTGACCTTAATGAACAAAAAAAAAATGGATAAAGAGAGAGAGAGAGAGAGATGGTTGGTCGGAGATAATATATTGTGGATATGTGTTTCATTGTGGTTCTCAAATGACTAAATTTGTTTTGGATCTAAAATCATTGAACTGTTTCACTTTACATTTTTTTTTTCTTTGCTTCCCACATTTCAGATCGATTGTCCATTCACTATTTCTTCATACAATTCGATTCAATCGGATTACTATTGCTGATGATCGGTTTGATAGTGGTGATGATGTTGGTGGTGGCTACAATGGTTAAGTTCTGATCACTATTATCCTTATTATTACTATTATTATTCATATCAATAGCATCATTGAGAAGAGATTTCTTTCCAAGATTAGCATCGATTTCATTCTTTCCTAAAATTGATTTGATTTGTTGTTGATGATGAAGATGATTATGGAGGTGATGAAGATTATTATCATTATCATCATCATCATCATTAACATTTTCATTCAAATATTCTTCACCGATAGTTTCATCAATATCATTACGTTCACCATCTCTACGGTTACCATCATCATTGAGATTTTTTTCGATATCATTGAGATGTTTCTCAATTAGATTTTCTATTAGATCACAATCGATTGGCTCCTCATCATTCGAATCGAATCCAAAATTTATTGATTCATTCATCGAAATCGATGTGGATCGTTGTTGCTGTTGCTGTTGCGATTGTTGCGGTTGCTGTTGTTGTTGTTGTTGATTCTGTTGTACACGATTTCTATCGTGCTATTGTTTTTTTTTTTTAATCACAAAAACCGAGTTTTATCGCCACCAAAATAATTAGAACCCAAAAAGGTATGAATCGGAAATGGTTTCGATCCGGAAGGGAATATGATTCGATGAATAGTGAGAATGAAAAAAAAAAGAAAAAAAAAACAAAATCATTAAAGTTTGTTTTTTTTTTTTTTTGTTATTATAATTAGAAAGCGTTCCGATACTGACCATAAATAATTGATGAAAACGTTTAAGATATTCAATTCGTTCTCGTCGTAATCGGATACACTCGGAACGATAATGTTCGGTCTCTTGTAACGATTCGGAATATCTTCGTTCCAAATCTTCGAGATATTCTTTTTTCCGTTGCCTAGAGCTTTGCGCCGAACGTTTGTTACGAATTTTTCTTCGAATTTTACGAAGAATTTTCTCCTCCGGTTTCGTAAGAGAATGTGCATTGACCGGAAACGATGCATAACCTTCGATGCGGAAAAAAAGAGAGAGAGAGAGAAATTTAGACTCGTTTTCTTTCGATTCAAAAAAAAAAAAAAAAAGAAAATTGAAATATAAACTATTAGTATTATTATTATTATTATTTATGATTAAAAATCGATCATATCATTCAAGAATTTTGCTTTTGCATCTTTCGATCGAATCGAAATGATCATCGATGATACCTTGAGAGATTTTGTAAGATTTCTTGGAATCAAATCAATCACTATCGCATGAATTATGACATTGTTGTTTGATAACAACTTTTTTTCTCCATCTTCACTTTTTTTTTTGGATCCAAAAAAAAGAAAATAATAACTAATAATAAATGCTTACCTAAGCGAAAATTTTTCAAACAACCACACCGATATGTGATCGATGATCAAAATCACTTTTTTTCTTAATTTTTTCCTCTCTCTCTCTCTCTCTCTCTCTCTCTCTCTCTCATATCCTTCTAAGCCTAGACAAATAGATTTTAATAGAAAACAAAATGGCATCAGAGAGAGAGAGAGAGAGAGAGAGAGACTATCATCTTCGACGAAGAGACTTAGAGAGAAAAAAGATCGAGACATTAAATAGCTTTAATGAACTTTTTTTTTTTGTTCAATAAATTGTCAATTATCCAGAAATGTATCAAAAAAAAAAAACATAGAGAGATGAAAGAAAAAAGTGTCTCGAAAAAAAACTTCCCCATTTTAAACAAAAGAGAGTATAGAGAGAGAGAGAGAGAGAGAGAGAGAGAGAATGAATTGAAGAAATTTCCTTTACGATTTGATACGATGATGTTATGTTCAGAGAAGATAATTATGATGAAGATTAGTTTGAAAACGAATTTTAAAAAGAATAAGAAATAGAAAAAGAAAACTCTATTCTCGACCATAGATATTTAAGAGACAATTTCAAAGTATGAAATTAATTTAAATATTTCAAATTCTCATCCTCTTCCTTCATCATCATCACCATTGTTAAAGCTCAACAAATCGAAATCCATTCTCTCTCTCTCTCTCTCTCTCTCTTTTTCTTAAAATAAATAGAAATATTTAAATGACATCGATAGGGTGTGTGTGTGTGTGTGTTTGTGCCAGATACCAGAATTTTTTTGAAACACAACCAGAACAATCAAAATAAACGATTTCAAACAAACTACAATTAACACTTCTTCTTCTTCTTCTTCTTCTTCAAGATGATGAGAGATAAGATTGAAATTAGAAGTAGAGAAAATAAAATTTGAATTCTATGAGAGAGAGAGAGAGAGAGAGAAAGAAAGAGAAAAAACCTAGAAATTGGAAACACTAAGAATGAGAAAAATCGATTTAATTTTGAAATGCTAGGATTAGTTAGAGAGAGAGAGAGAGAGAGAGAGAGAGGGAGAGACGGAAGTGAGATGAGAGAAAAAAAAACTCCTTCAATTTTGTATCAAAAGAACCGAAATGAATCAAAGGGATCTAGATCTAACATTATCTAGATTATTATTATTTTCATTATTATTATTATTACTATTATTCAGATTTGTTTTCTGATTATTATTACTATTGTTAGAATTAGAAGAGAGAAAATATTAATTTAAAAGATTTGTTAATTCAATAACAAAATCTTTCAATGAGATTAAAGTGAAATAATTGTTTCTTTTCTTTTTTTTTTTTTTTTTTTTTTTTTTTAATTCTTTTCACATCAGCATCTCTGATTTTTGGTTTCGTAACAGAGATGGATCCTAGGCGGCCTATCTAATAGCGATTTTTTGGGGCTGTCTTAATTCCTAAACCGAACGTCAAAGGGACAAAACTTTTCGGCTATCGATGAAATTGAGTGAATCAGTGAATCGTTGACAATCAGCAGCCTCAACTCAATTGTCAATGTCAATCAAAAACGTTATTGGTGGCTACATCGATACGTTAGATTACGAATCGCTTTGATTCGTATTCAATAATAATTTCATCAGACCCTAGTGAATAGAAAACATCGAATTTATATTTCGCTCCTCTCCTTCCCTCTCTCTCTCTCTCTCTCTCTCTCTATTGATTTGATTCAAATTTGTTCAAAAATGTCTCTCTTTACAATCTTACGAAATATTTTTAATCTGAAAAATAAATAAAATCTAAGTTTTGATAGCTATGCAAGCTGAGATATCTAAATGATCGATTATCTTACATTGAAAACTTCATTCTTTTTTTTTTTTCCTCCTCCGAAGAAATAATTAAACGTCACGAAAAAAAAAATGTAGATGTATTCTACGGTACCGTTTGGTTCTTTTTTTTTTTCTTCCAACAAGATCCGAGATATTTGAATTTTTTTTTTTTTAATATCGAAATTTAAATTTTCAGCTATTTTCCCCTTCCTCCTTTCCATCGATTCTCAAATAGCCATCTCCTTTGAGAGATAAAAATTTCAATCACTGATTGATTGAAATCGATTGAAATTCTGATCTAAATTCTCTCTCTCTCTCTCTCTCTCTCTCTCTTTCTCTCTCTCTCTCTCTCTCTCTCTCTCTCTCTCTCATTTATCGATGTCAAAAATGCTATTCAAATGTATTCGAAAATCGAATTAGATAATAAATGCCATTTATTGCATTAGCAATTATTTACAATCACAAACACACACCTACACGAAAAATCCCCCGCACCACCACCTCCACCACCACCACCACAGACACAACAAAACACCCATCAAGAGATAGATTGATTCAGATTGAATTGTATCGGATGGAACCGAGTGGATTCGGAGAATAATTTTTTTTTTATTACTTCTTCTTCGAAATTCAAAAAAAAAAAAGACTGCATTATTTAGCTTAGAATATTGCCATACGGAATTTTTTTTTTTTGCGAAATTTTTTTTTTTTGGACAGTTTTGTTCAAAGTAGGAATCTGTTTGTTTTTTTTTTAATTTCTTTTCCATTCCTCTCGCTAGAAATGAAATCAAATTGATTTCCATTAGGGAAATTTAGAGAATTTTCATCTCATCATCTAGATCTACATCATCTAGACAATTGTATTATCTTTACTCTCCAAAAAAAAAAAATCTAAACTTTTCACGATCACATTGAATGAATCGAATCGTTTCGCTTACCTTCTTTGATCAATAAACGACGCTCTTCATCGGTGATCTCCGTATCGATTGTTCGCGAATTTCGGCCATTTATTACCGGTTGTTGTTGTCGCTGTTGCTGTTGTTGTGGTTGCTGCTGCTGTTGCTGCTGTTGATGTTGGAATGGATGATTTTGATTATGCTGATGTTGTGATTGTTGATGTGGTGGTCTTGAGGATTGTTTCGGTTGTTGTTGCGATTGTTTCCGTTGAGATTGATACGAGATATGATGATGTTGTTGTTTGTTTTGTTGCTTCTTACAATTTGTTTGTTTTGTTGCAAAATTTTCGTAAGATTCTTTTGTCAATCGAAATCAAAATTAAAAAAAAAACACACACACAAAACAAAGAAATAATTTTTAATGTTTTTTTTTTAAAAAAAAAGAAAAAAAAATTCTATAAACTTACTTTTCGATCGTTTCGTATCGAAAGAGCTATTTCCTTCACCATCACCATCACCATCACCATCATCATCATCATCTTCTTCATCCTCATCATCTTCCTCTTCGTCGTCGTCATCATCATCATCATCATCTTCTTCACCGGAAATCATCTCATCATTCCCATCATCAACATTGTAATTGTTGCCATTATCAGTTTTATTCTCTTTTTCAGCATTCTTTTTTCTTCCAACACTACCAGCACCAGTATTCATCATCATCAACGGAACCACAGAGGTAGTAATCTTCGATTTGGAAATACAATCCAATCCATTGTCTAGATTGGATCGTTTCTGCGAAACAACTAGCTGATTAGCTTTCATTTGATTCTTATCGTTGATTTCATCACCACAAACAATAATGATTTCGTTCGTTTCGAAAGGATTCACTTTTCGACACAATACCGGATCGTTAATCAAACTTCTCGAACGTTTATTTCCTTTCGATTGATTTGATTGAACAATGATTTGATCGGTTACGCAATCAAAATTTGCATTCAAATTCCGATCACAATCATTAAGAGAATCATTGTTACATTCACGTATTCTATCACTACGTTCATCATTCTCATTGTTCAATTTTAATTGTTTCGATTCTTTCGAAACTGTTGTTGTCGCTATTGCTCGCATTAAAACTGTAGATCTCTTTCGATTAATTTGATTGCAACGATTTTTCTCGATTGTTTGATCGATTTTGATGATTCTATCGTTATCGTTCTCATTTAGATTGCATTCGATTGATTTTGTTTTCGATTCAATCTCTTGCTTCGATGATGACATTATTGATGATCTAGTCGATTGTGTGAGGAAAGTATCATTCATCTCATTATTCATCATTGATGATGATGATGATGGTGGTGATGATGATGATGATGATGATGATGATGATGATGATGACAATGATGAGGATGATGAAGATTGAAAGATTCTTTCCTCATTGTTCGAAATAAGCCGATCTTTTATTAAGTTTAAGTTCTCATTCCAATGATCGCGACGGGATTGCCGAAGGCTATCTCTCTTTGGCACCTTTTTCTTTCCATTGAAATTGATTTTTTCTTGGAAATTTTTCAATTCTATAAAATTATCACTTCCGTTTGTTGTATCGATTCGATTTCGTTCGGTGAAACAATTTTTTTGTTCTCGATCTATACTGGCTCTCTTATTCTTATTCTTAGTGTTTGTGTTTTGTTTTTTACTACGACCAATTGTTGTTACCAATTCGGATGATTTGGATGAATTCAAATTGATCACATGGCTTGATTTATTTAATGTTTGACTCGATGATTTTTTTAGATCCTCTTGGATTCGATCCGATTGATTTCGATCGGATGGATTCTGTTGTGATGTGTGGTTGAGAATCCATCCTGTTTGATTGGGATCCATCGGATTTCGATCGAATGCCAAAACAATCGATGATTTGGCCACTGTTGTAGTCGATGTCGATGGCGATGATGATGGAATTGTCGATGTTGGATCTCTTACCGATACGGTATATGACATTGATGATGACGATGACGATGACGATGATGGTGATGATGATGATGATGATGATGATGATGTGTTCGATTTTGTAGCTGATTGTTGCAATGTTGTCGATGTTGTTGTTGTTTTTATTGATGTTTTCATCGATAATGATGTCGATGATGGCGAGGATGATAATGAAGATGATGGAGATAATGATGGCGATAAAGATGAAGATGACGATGTGATGGATTTTGATTTGAATGAATGGGAATGCAAATCATCAACACCGTTGTTTCCGTTCGAATAGCTATGCGGAAATTGGCTTTTCTCTCCAATTAAATTGAACTCCTCTCTATGGCTATTGTTGTTTAGAATGCAATCTATATTAATTATTTTATCATCATCGACATTGATTAAATTTTTGTGACAAATCATTCGGCCAAAATCGATTCCAACATCTTTCACTCCGACAACAGTACCATTATTATTACTAATACCATTACCATCACCATTACCATCGACATTATCATCATGATGATCAGCAACACCATCATCGGCAATCAATTTTGTCCCGCTCTCGAGCGTCTCGATAGGATTGTGCTCATCGTATGAGGAAGGATAATAAAATTGTCCATTAAGCGTTATGTTGAGCATTGAAAGATCATCAAAATCTGTTTGAATATCACCAATCAAATTGCAACAATCATCAATATCAGATACGATATTGTAGATTCCAATATCGGTCCCAATACAATCGTTTCTACAGCTAGCTAGATTGATGATAGTTTTGACATCATCATCATCATCATCATCATCATCATTGCCATCACCAAAATCACCATCACCATGATCATCTTGATGATCGAGATCATTCTCTTTACCATCACCCTCTTCTTCAATTTTTCGTTCAGCATCGGTGTCTGAAATTTTATCATCAATACAATTATTCTTATGAATCAAATTAATATTACTATTATTATTATTATTAATTTCATCAATAGATTTAGCTATTTGTATGGAATCATTATTGAATAGAGCTGAAATGTCTGCTTGCAACAGACAATCAACTCTTTTCGATGGATTTTTTTGATAATGATGAGGATGATGATTTCGATTCAATTGATGTTGTTGTTGTTGTTGTAGATGTAGACCATTTTGATTGTTGATTGTTTTCGTTGTTAGTGTTGATTTTGTTAACGATGTTTCATCATTGCTAAAAGAGAGCAAAGAGGATGATTTCGATGATGTAGAAGTCACCAGATAATCGAATCTATCATTTTTCGATGAGAATTGCCCTATATAATCGTCATCGGAATTCGAATCAATCATAGATCGATGTGGTGCTGGTTGTTGCGATACCGATGACGATAATGATCGTGAAAGAGTTGAGTTCCCCAACGAGATCGTTGCCGATGTCGATGAGGATGATGATGATGATGATGATGATGATGATGTTGTTGTTGTTGTTCTCGATGGATCTGTCGAGAAAATTTTCGCCGACAAAATTGTTTGATCGACTGGGAGAAAATAGAATCGAACAGAAATTAGATTAGATTGATTGTTGCGCTTGCTATTCTTCTTCAATTAAATTTTACCTTCATCATTGAAATCGTTCGAATCGAATCGATTGATTGTATCATCGTTTCGAAACGAATCTATTGCTGTTGCTTGTTGAAGAGGATGCTGACGATGGTCGCAAAGAAGATCATCGGTGGAATTCGATCGATTCTCTTCAATCTTAATGGCTTGATCGGAATGATCATGATCCTCTAGAATTGCCTCGAACAGACGCTCTGTTTCATCTAGACTTAATTCAAACAAATCATTGCTTAGAAATAGCTGTGATGGGATCTCTACATTGTCGTTCGAAACGAGAGCTAAATTTCGATTAGGTGAACTGATCAAGGGTGATTGTATTGGCAGTGATGACATCGGTATCGATGATGATGTCGGCAAGCAGGACGATTTTGTCGGCGTCGAAGATGATGCTATGTTTAAAAGGTTTTGATTCGAAGAAATCGGTGTTGATTGATTCGATGTTTTTGCTTTTGAGTTGCTCGATGATACGGTGATGTTTGTCGATGATGATGATAATAATGATGATGACGTAGCTAAAATTTCACTGCTATTTGTTTCATTGTGATTCGAATCCATCGAAGAAACGCTATTGAATTGATTTTCACTGTGAGGTATCTGAGTCTGTAGAAGAGGCTCGGTTTGAATCAATCCGATCGATGTACTCATTGTGTTCACCCTTTCGATAGATTCGGTCGATTCTGGAACAGAAATTTTACAATGAGTATTTCGATCGATGAATCGATGATCATCAAAATCAACATCGAAACCGATCGAACAATTCGAATCAATCACCGAACTCATACGAGCATGAATAGCATCATTGTCATCAAGAATGGCCACCGTTATCGATGGTGATTGTATCCAATCATTAATGAATTCATTGGTGATCAATGGATCGAGATCTAATCGAACGGTGAGCGGAAGAGAAAGAAAAGAGAGAGAGAGAGAGAGAGAATTCAATCAAATAGAATCATATAAAGAATCGATTAAGAAAGTTAATCAATCGAGAGAAGAGCAAAGTAAATTTGATATACTAATCGAATAGAATATCGAAATCGAAACAAATCCGTTTCCGCCAATCAATCAATCAGTGAGGATAAAATTGGATGTGATTTTTTGTTGCTGGCAAATTGATTATTTTTTTTTAAGTAGGGAAAAGAAAAACACAAAAACTGAAATCAAAACCAAAATGATTACTTCATAAGCATACGGATCTCTTATTGGTTTTGGATAAGTCGAAGGGGAGAAAGTTGACCAAAACTCTCTCCCATTCGTTTCGTAGGGATTCATTTTTTTTTTTTTTTGAATTCCAACGAATCCCATTATTTTTAGATGGAATCGTTTTGTTTTGTTACGATATTCAAACAAAATAAGCAAATGACAAATGAAGTAAATTAAATCCATCAATCGAGTGAATAGAATTTGAACAAAGGAAGAGTAGAAAAAAAAGATGCAATAGAAAATTAATTTAGATCAATCAATTTGAGACCAGAATTGAAGCAACAGCGATAGAGAACTAATTCTGTTTGTTTTCATTATTATTTTTGTTTCAACAGTTCATTCATCGGAACAAATCGAATAGCTGAGACTTTTTGGGATTGAATCATTTGATTCTTTCGTATCGTATCGAACTAGAATTTTGGATTTTTTGTTTTATGTACGTAACAATCTCATTCATTGTTCATCGACACACACGCACACATATACTAGGACCGAAGTAAATTTGATCTCGTTTCACCAGAGAGAGAGTGAGAGAGAGAGAGAGAGAGCTTACATTGTTCTAGATCTAACAAATTTTGATCAAATTTAAAATTTTCCATACTCCAATATTGATTTTTCTATAATGCAATTCTATTTCGATTCCGTTTTCGTTCGAGATGATCAAATCAAACAACTAAATAGAATAGAATTTGTCTGTAAGCTATCGCAAATCCAAAAAAAAAAAATTCTCTCATTGTCCTTGAATTAATTGAAATTCTAGTTTCATTATTTTCACATTCATTACTCTTGTTTTGAATTCAACAACAAATCGAATCCAAATTTTATCTCAGATTTTTTTTTTTTGAGTTTTGCATTTTTCTTTTTACAATTATCTCTGCTTTTGATTTAATGAATAATCTCTATATGAACCTTAAGAATAGGGGAAAATCTGACAAAATCAACCAAAAAAGAGAGAGAGAGAGAGAGAGAAGAAGAAGAAAATTGGGTCTGAATTGTTCCAAAATGAATTGTTTACGAGAGAGAGAGAGAGAAAGAGAAAAAATAAAAAGAAGAAAAACATTCAAAACGTTCGATGAAATTTTAATTCGGTTAATAATTTGCAAGAAAAGTGAAAAAAAAACAAAGACAACAACAACAACAACAAAAAAAAAGAACACTAGGATAATTTCAATATTTAATAATCGAAAAAGTTTAGATTCTCTTCGAAGATCAATATCAAAATGAATCAAGAAGACAGAGAAGGAGTGAGAAAAAGTAACAAAAAAAAAAATTAGCTAAATCATCACAATTATATCATATAGCAACAAGCTGACATCGACAGAAAAAAAAAAAATTTTTTTTTCTTCCAATCTCTTCGATTCGATTCGAATCCTCAAAGTGAAATTTAACAATTTGATTTCGAAATCGATTCAATTCAATTCAATTCATCGATTCAATTGCGAGCGAGATTTAATTGATTTAATTAATCGATTGATTCGATTGATTGATTTAAAATTGATTCGATTGATTGATTGAGATATCATTCGGATACAAATCTTTCAACGAAAAAAAAAAAATCAATGAGATAAAAAAAAAACAGAATTTTTGTCGGATTTTTTTTTTGTGTTTGTTGGATTTTTTTTTTTTTTTTTTTTGATTAATATTAAAAAAAATTCTTCTCTATTGAACGATTGTTCCGTATAATAATAATAATAATAATAATTATCCTAAGAAACAGCAATAACAACTTGGCCCAAAGAACTTGGGCCAAAGAATTTCGTCTAGTTTTATTATTATTATTATTATTATTATTATTTGCGATTATTTTTCCGATCGAATTCGTCGCTAAAAAAATGTCGTCAAGAATCTCATCTCAATTATCATCATCGACATTGTGTTATAAATCAATGAAATAATTAATTAGCTAAGCAAAAGAGGAGAGTTGGTAACAGCAGTACGAAGGGAAGTGGAGCGTTAGAAATTTTCCCAACATTAGCCATATATTATTGATACTGAAAATTAAGCTAATCAATCTAGTCTAGGTTGATTGAGATATCGATACCGAAATGAGAAAAATTCCCATATCAGTTCCAATACTAGACTCGAAGATTTTTTTTTTTTTTTGTTTCAAATGTCCATCGAAATCCGATCCTAACAATAAAAAAAACCTAAATTGAAGTTTAATGAAATTAAATTAGGGCTAAAATTTTTTGTTGGTGTTTCTCTTTCTCTCTCGCTCTCTCTCTCGTTGGCTTGGACTCGATTTTCGAACCGAATCCAGACCGAAGAAATTTGTCTCAATTAACTTCAACTTCAACTTCTTCTCTCTCTCTCTCTCTCTCGAAAAATTCGAATTCGATTTTCTTGGATCGTAAATTTTTGTTTTTGTTTTGCTTCTTTTTATTATCTCTCCGATAGAATTCGATTCGATTCAAATCTTCGATTTGTTTCTTCGTTTGGTTAAAATATTCTTAAGAAACAAAAAGAACTTAGAAATTAATCCTTTACTTCTCTCTCTCTCTCTCTCTCTCTCTCTCTCTCCATTTCTTTACGGAGAGATGCCGTTTAAATAATTACAGCTTATATTCAAAATGATTGAGACAGAGGAAAGAGAGAGAGAGAGAGAGAAAGAAGAAAAATTTGTCAGATTCTTTTCTTTTTTTTTTTTGTTAGAATTTGCAAACTTTTGTTTTCTTCATTTTGTTTTTGTTGCCGTTTTTATTCTTTCTTCTTCATTGTTTGATTCCATTTTATTCTTCATTGTCTCCTTCCTAGTCTATCTTCTTCAGTCTTTTCTGTTTCTAAAGATTTACGTTTAGATTAAGTTTATCGGAACAAAACTAATCTATTCGATCGATTAATTATTAATTTAAAATTAACCTTTTTTTTCCAAGAGCTTCTGCTGATGACTGGATTTGTTTAGCAATACCCTAATCTAAGACTAGTATAGTTGATGCGTTTGCAAAAAAAAAAAAAAATATTCTAATCTTATTGATTTCACTATAAATTCAATCTATTAATAGCAGAAATTTCTCTTCTCTCTCTCTCTATCTCTCTCCCTCTCTGGATCTAATTTTTTCTTTTCTATCAAGAATTCGGGATCTAATTTCGTCATCCAATTGTCTATTGAGAGAGAGAGAGAGAGAGAGAGAGAGAGCAGTAATCAAAATTTATATTGCGCGTATTCGTTAACCTTGTTTTGAGCTTCGATTGTGTAATCCGAGAATTCTAGCTTCGCTTGATTTCGAGTAAATTTATTAGCCAAAAGAAAAACCGATAGATAGACAGAGAGAGAGAGAGAGAGAGAGAGAGAGAGAGAGAGAGCGATAAATTAGCTTCTACTCTACCTTCAACTCTATAGTTCAATCTAAATTTTGTAATATAATAATAGATAAAATATTAGCTTTAAACATTTCAATAGATTTAGAATATTCGAAAGTATTTCAATTCACTTCAAAACAGATTCGATAGACCGAACTAGAATGAATCGTAGTGAGAAAATCAACAACAACAACAGCACCATACTGTGAAAGAAATTGATCTCCTATCTTTATCACTCTCTCTCTCTCTTTCTCTCTCTCTATCTCGGTCGTGTTTGGATGTTTGGACAGTGGCCATCATCGAAACGCAACGATACAATGATCCATTACTATTCGAATGAATTGAATCAAAAAAAATCGAACAATAGTTCCCCCCCCTCAAAAAAACGATGCTGCTGCTGTTGCTATCGCTTAGATTCACTAATGGATTCACTAAATATGCACAATAATCAAACATCGAGACTATGGTTGTTTGCTTGCATCCAACAAAGATCCAGAAGAATACGATCACATCGATTCGATACGAATTCAATTTCGATATGCGGAAAAGAGAGAGAGAGAGAGAGTGGAAGTGAAAACAACCAGAACAAACAAACAAACAAGTGACCATTGAAGCAATGTATCTGTTTCAGTGGAAACACAAAAAAAAACAAAAATCTCAAACGCAACACTTATTCTTGAGAAAGAAAAAAACAATTTCGAGAAAACTTTTCGCATTCTATTCAAACTTAATTAGAAATTTAATTTTCAATCTCAATCGATCTAGTATGAACATTTTTTTTTAGGTTCTTAGGTTCTTAGGCCTTAGGTTCCAGAATTCTAGATTGTCCAAGAGATTAGATCCGACAAACGATTTCGCTAGCTAAGTTAATCCACGAGAATCTAGTGACTAGATGAGATTAGATTCTAGGGTCTAGAATTATCGGATCGATGCGCCATTTTTAAATTCTTGTGGTATATTAAAGATTTTTGTTTGATTTTTTTTTTTTAGTCTTTTCATCACGATCAAATCACTAAGCTAAGATGTAGAGAGTTCCGTATTTCGGTTTGATTATTTTTTTTTTTGTTCTCTTTTACATTTGGCTCAGGTCTTCTAATGTGCTTGTTTTGGCGGTTGTTCATTTGTTGATTTAGTTCCATAACAATAATAATAATAATAATAATAATAATCGATGTAATAAATAATCACCCACGAACACGAATATTCATTAGAGCTTTCTCTCTCTTTCTTTTTTGTTCGCATTCAATTCCAATATTCCAAAATACTATTCGACTAAAATTATCTATTATTTATAAATTTTGGATCGAATGTTTTTTGGGCACGTTTCGCTTTCGGAAATAGATTTCTTTCTCTCTCTCTCTCTCTCTCTCTCTCTCTCTCTTAGTCTTTCAATCACTTTTTGTCTTCAAAGTAATGAATTGTGGTTTTCAAAGCTGAATATATTATATCTGTTTTGTTTGGTAATCTTATCCTTTCTTGGTTTCATTCTCTTTATTCTTTATTTTTTTTTCTCTTTTTTAGCTTCATTCAACATAATCATTGAGGATTTTTGTTTTGAACGCCATAGAAGAGAAGAATTATTTGTTTCGAATTTCAAAAAAAAAAAAAAAAAAGATTAAGATTGATGGCAGGATCTATACCGATCGAAACACTAAAAGATTCCATTTTTTTTCTTGATTTTTTTTTCTCAATCAAAATATTTCCCCCCCCAATAAATGTTCAATCAATTTCTTGAAGATTTCAATTATAATCAAAAATAAATAAATTTTTTTAATTTATTTTATTATTATTATTATTATTATTATTATTATTAGCTACTGTGAAAAAATTCGATGGGGTGAGAAGAAATCCAAAAAATGAATAAAATCAGATTAAATAATTAGATGAGAGAGAAAAAAAAAACACAAACACAAACAGACAGATCAGATAGACAGACAGGCAAACAAATATATAATGAAGAAGGAACAGAAACAGAAGGAACAAAAATTTGATTCATAATAAAAGGATTAAATTGAATTGCCACAAGAAAGCGAGACAAGATGTTTTTTTTTTTGTTTCATTCATCAAAAAAATAGCTGATTTCATTTAATGAAGATCATTATTGGCCTCATAATCGATTCGATACGCCTTAATAAACATATCAGAATGTTTGCCTAGGTTTAGCCTAGGTTTAAATCCTTTCGCTCTCTCTCTCTCTCTCTCTATCACTAGCTCTAGCTCTAATATCTAGCATCATTATTAAATATGGATCAACTTAAACACATTAATAATAACATTATTGTTGATCACTTCTTATCATTACCTTGTTTGAGGATTTTTTTCTAGGTCTCATTTCTCGAATTACATTCGCTATCATTCATAGCTTTAGAAAATGTTTTGGATCAAAAATATTTTGTTCGCCTATCTCTCTCTCTCTCTCTCTATAGGTCTATATTTCCTCATCGCTCTTTTGGATGTTTATCTCTTCTTCTAAGGCTTACGGTAATAATTCGAATAAAATAATATTTATAATGTTGAACCGGAAAAATAGATTTTGTAATAGAATGCTATCAAACAAAAACACCGACAACAACAACGATTTGAATGGGGAAAATATTTGCTATGTTTCAATGATGATGAAAATACCATTAGCGGTGAGCGGATCAAAAGTCTTCATCTAAGAGAAACAGAGATAGAGACAGACAAAGAAACAGAGGAAGAGAGAGAGAGAGAGAGAGAGAGAGAGAGAGAGAGAGAGAGAGAGAGAGAGCGAAGCTAATAAATAAATGAATCGGTTAGACTAGGAAATTTCAAAAATCTACCATCACTAGATCTCAATGAGTGAAAAAAAAACAAAACGAAGAGCAAAATAAATTATCTTCCAAACGAGAATATTCAATCTCTACAGGTGTGTCGTGTTCCATCGTTGGTACTAATTTATTAATTAGTTGGATTAAATCAACAAAGCTTGAAGCGGTATTTGTTTCGTTTGCTTTTGCTTATTTTACTTAGCCAATTTTTTTTTCTCTCTTTCTCTCTCTCTCTCTTCTCACTCTAACTCTTCCTTTTTTTTTCTTCATTTTTCTTCGTAACACTCAAGAAAATATCATTCAGATTCTAAAATTAAAAAAAAAATCTTAGAAAAGGGAAGAAGGAGAGAGAGAGAGAGAGAGAGAGAGAGAGAGAGAGAGAGAGAGAGAGAGAGAGAGCTCTGGTATGGTTGGCGAAAAAAAAAAACAAATTCAAAGGAAATTAATCGAAGATGTTTGTCGAGCGAGAAAACAAAAAAAAAACAAAACAAAGAAAAAAACAAAAATAAACTCATAGAATATTTCGAGAGAAAACGAATTAATATATTCTTCACCTAGGGATCCTAAAGAGATCCTAAGGTTTTCTATTTTCCATTATCAACGTTCTCGGTATGATTGTGGGTGGAATGGATTTTGGATTTGGAATGGTTATTTTTTTTTTTGTTTGTGTGTGTTTGTCTATGTGAGAGAGAGAGAGAGAGAGAGAGAGAGAGAGAGTGGGTGTATTTTGTTTCAAACTTGATCCCCAAAACGAATCGTTTCGGTGGATTGAGAATAATCAGAGATCAGAGAGAGAGAAACGTGCTCTTAGAAAAAATAAAAAGCCATTGCTAAAAGATGGTGTTTGTAGACTAAGGGTTTTTTTTCTTTCTTAAACGCCGATTGCTCAATTTTGACTCTCTATCTCTCTCTCTCTCTCTCTCTCTCTCTCTCTCTCTCTCTCTCTCTCTCTCTCTCTCTCTCACTTTCGGTGTCTCCATTGAATTCTCTTAGCAACCGAATCAAAATGATTTTTTTTTCGTGTCCCAAAATGAACAAAATAACGTTTGTCTCGAACTAATTCTTTTGATCTTTAAAGAATTTTTAATGACGAAAAAGATCAGACAGATGACGATACATCCGGTTTGATTAAGAATCGGATGGGTCTAGAAATAGAGCGTAACGTACTTTTCTCTCTCTCTCTCTCTCTCTCTCTCTCTTCATGGGTCTCAATCAGCGGACCATAGAGATAAAAAAAACCGTAATTAGATACCGTTTTGATTAGATGTTATTCATTAAGATCATTAGTAAATTTTTTCTAGTAAATCAAAAAAAAAAAAAAAAGATGTTAAGCAACGAAACGAAAAACGAAAAATCGAACCAAACATAAAAATATCACCTAACATTCTAGAACCTAGAAAAAGAAAAAAAGATACTGATAGAAATAAGGAGAGAGAGAGAGAGAGAGAAACAGGAAAAACATTTAATCGAATATTATCCTTAAACGAACAACGCCAAACCTGACCACAACAACAACAACAGCAGCAGCAACGACAAAATAGTCAATGTTCGATAATGCTTCAATGCTAAGAGCAAAAACAGACAAAAAAAAACTTTCGGAATAAAAAAGGAGATAGGATCCGGGGATTGAAAAAAAAAAAATATTCCTCCTTTGCTTTAAGAAAAAAAAAACAATCGCATCGAACAATTACAACAATTCTTGCCATCTCGCAATCAATCGAACCAGATCCATCAAGAACCATTCATAGATCTATTTTCATATATCGAGATTGTTTCGATAAGCAGTTCGATTGTTTCGAACTCTTAACACTGATCCAGTATTTCTATCTCATTTTCTTTTGATGTTTGCAAAAACAATCCCTGAAGAATTTAGTCTAGATCTGTAGATCTAAAATTATCTAAACCAAAATCAATTAGATTATTTTCATAATTACATTAATAAACATCATCATCATCATCATCATCATCATCAGCATCATCCTCATTATCATCGTAGAGAATGTGTTTGTAATCGAAATAGAAACCAAAATGATGATGTTATTCTAGATGATGATAAAGATACCAGATCATCATCATTATCATCATCATCATCATCATCTGGGTTTCTGCTGATCAATTCAATTTCACAATCTTCTCTCTTCTCATTTAGCTTTGTTTCTCTCTCTCTCTCTCTCTCTCTCTCTCTCTCTTTCGCTTTCTTAGCATTAAGAGTTAGATATGAGACTGTTTTCTTAACTCTTTCTGATTAACTTTAATTGATCTCTCTCTCTCTCTCTTTCTTTCTTTCGAGCTAGTTAGGAACTTATTACACACCCACACTTGAATACATCAAGATTGAAAGATGGATAGAAATGAATTCGAATAGCGAATTCGATATTCAACAATTGCGTGTACTAACCAGTTTATTCTGGCTCGAACTTCTTACACCATAATCTCATCAAAAAAAAAAAAAAAATATTCAAACTGCCTCGAAAGAATTTAGAAATTATTCTACACCAATTAGTAATTAGATTTTCAAACATAGCTGATTTCATTTTTTCTCTCTCTCTCTCTCTCTCTCTCTCTCTCTCTCTCTCCTTCTTCCTCCTCTTATTAGATTATTTATTTATTTATTTTTTTTTTTGCTTACGAAGAGGTACGGTTCCTCTTCTTTTTTGCTTTTGATGATAACTGGTCTAGCAATCATTTTTTTTCTTTTTTTTTTGCAAATCTTCTATTAGTTTATTTGTTAGCAAAGTGAAAACTTTCTGGGAAAGGGGGAAGGGGAAAGATCGAATTTTTTTTTCCAAATATTTTGTTCCCTATTCATTTCGGTTCTAACAAATCAAGATTTTGGAGTTCACCGATTTTATTCCGATTTTTTCCCTCTCTACAGTCTATTTCACTGTTTGGTTTGTTACAAACTTCATTAACACCACTCTTTCGTATCATTTTTTTTTTCCAATCCGAATTACGAGAGAATGCAAATAGGAGAGAGAGAGAGAGAGAATGAGAGATTGATGGAGTCTTAGAAATTTTCAAAAATTCTATGATTAGTTTCTAATCGAATCAAATTCAATCATCAATGATTAGATTTATCCAGAATATGATCTCTTATTCATCAAGATAAACAAGAAAACCGGGAAGAATTTTTTTTTGTTTTCCTCTTTCGAAGAGAATGTTCTAGAATTTCCAATGAAAAACTTTTTTTTTTTTTTTAATATCGAAAGAGTTAAGATCGAGTTTGGATCGAAATGAAGAACGAAAGATTTCTATTCTCATAAAAAGTGAATCCACTCACTGACACACCCATCGTGATTGTGAACATTCGAAATGGAAAAGGGAGAGAGAGAGAGAGAGAGAGAGAGAGAATAGTTCCGTTTTTGTGGAACTTTGTTTTTTTTTAATCAAAGAATTGAATTCTGTTTCGCTATTCTGTCTTTCCTCACAAATTATCATCATCCGATAAGTTAGAATCAATAGACTACAATGAGTGGCTAGTCTTCGAATGATTTTTTTATTTCGGTCCGAAAGTAGCACAAAAAGATTCAAAAGTTTTAGTTTTAGATAAAAAAAAAAGAAAAGAAAAGAGAGAGAGAGAGAGAGAGAGAGAGAGAGAGAGAGAGAGAGAGCGATATGAATAAATAACCATTTAGAATTGATAAATATTTTAAAAACGATCCATTGTTTGTTGCGAGTTTTTTTTTGTGCCCGATTCGAAACAATTTCTTTTTTGTACCGGGTTCAATATTTCGTAGACAGATGTGTGTGTGTGTGTGTGTGTGTATGTGGATGTGATGTTCCAAATATTTAACGATAGCCTCTCTCTCTCTCTCTCTCTCTCTCTCTCTCTCTTTTTCAATGCGAAACATTGTGGAATGTTTAGATATCTAAATTTTGAACAATCGAAAAATGACCTTTATCCGATGAGCTAATTGAATTTGAATTGTAGTTTGAAATTTGAGATTCAAAACCAAAATGTACTAGGAAATGAGCACAAATGGAAAGATTTTTTTTTATATTTCTGTTTGTTTATATAAGCATCGTTTCTATTGCTATAAATTGGATATAATTATTTTTTTTTTCTCTCTTCGTTTATAAAATTGATATCCATCAATTTAGATTACAATCATCACTCATCCATCCATCCATCCACCCATCTCTCTCTCTCTCTCTCTCTCTCTCTCTCTCTCTCTCTCTTTCTCGATTGTTTAGAGTTAGAGTGAAATGGAACAATCTGGAGAAAAAAATGTTCGATTGAAAACAAAGCGATAGAAATTAGAGAATGAGAAGAGTGGACAAAAAGGCAAAGATTTTTTTTTTGAGAAAGAACAGGAAAGCGAGATAGAGATAGAGAGAGAGAGAGAGAGAATAAGAATAAGAAAATTTTATTGAGCGCTTATCTGCCAATCGCGATATTTGCGCAAATTATATTTGTTTTTCTTTTGTGCTTCAAATTTTTGATATGTAAAAAACTCTCTTTTGAGAGAAAAAAAAAAAAAAAAAAAAAAATTGGATCGCTAGGTGTGTTTTGTGTTACAAATGTGAATCAAAAAATGTGGTTGATAAGTGTGTGTGTGATTGAAAAAACTCCCTATAGCGAGGTAGGGAGAAAAATCACAATATTTCACTATTAGCGCAGTAATAGTATTTTATGGGTGTATTTTTGTGTTACATTCAGTGTATGTTTTTTTTTTGTGTCTATATTGTTGTTTGTGTTTTGTTCGCGTTCATTTACAGTTTTTGAGAGTTAAAAAGAAAAAAAAAATAATTACAATGATAAAAAAAGAGAGAAATAAATAGCAATGGTTTATAAGATTCAAAAAATAATACAATTTTTTAGAGACTAAAAATATTTACAATATTGAGCGATATGATATTTATTAAAAAAAAAATATTAATGTCAAATAAAAATTTAAAATTATTGAGAAAAAAAAAGATAAGATAAAATTATCAAAGAAAATGACGATTCTTTATTTATTTATTTATTTATTCAACTAAAATAAAAATAGAACTAGAGTAATTTAAGTAAATAATAAATATCAAATATAGGATCATATTTTTTTTTTATTATTTTTTTTTTTTTTTTATTATTTTTATTTTTTTTTTATTTTTTTTTTTTTTTTTTAATTAGTCAAAGTAAAAATTGAAAAATATTAAAGTAATATAAAATATAAAGAAAATTAAAGTTAAATAAAATATAAAGGAAAATATGAGAATAAATTGAGAGGATGTAGAGGAAGAGATAAAGTGGGATGATGATTTTTTTTTTTTTCTTTTTAAACTTTTATGATTTTTTTTTTATTTTTTTTTTTATTTTATTATTATTATTATTATTATTTTTTTTTTTTTTTTTTTGATATAAGAGGATGGTATTTACAGTGAGATGATTAGATGAAGAGGATGGTATTTACAGTGAGATGATTAGATGAATGAGAGAGAGAA
Source organism: Sarcoptes scabiei (assembly GCA_020844145.1). Classification (NCBI taxonomy): domain Eukaryota; kingdom Metazoa; phylum Arthropoda; class Arachnida; order Sarcoptiformes; family Sarcoptidae; genus Sarcoptes; species Sarcoptes scabiei. The sequence goes on along the minus strand of CP080489.1, from coordinate 4,998,162 downwards.
GAGATGAGTATGGTAGTAGTAGTGAAATGGTGAAATTTCAGTTAGGGTTGTGAGGTGTGTTGGTGTTGTGCTGTGCTAGTTCCTGTCTGAGGTGGTCGTGGATATGTTTACAAAGTTTTTTGAATTGTTTAAATGTTTCTCTATCCTTAACAAAGGAAGCTAACTCAGTGATGTTGTGTAGGTGTAGTTCGTGTTTGATATTGATATAGTTAGGACAATCTAGTAGGAGGTGTTGTGGGTTTTGTAGTATTCCGTTGCTGCAGGAGCAGTCGGAATTGTCAGTTATGTGAAGTCTACTTAGGTATTCTCTAAAGGGCCCGTGACCGGTGAAGAATTGTGTTGTGTAGAAATTAGTGTGTATAAATTTTGGAATATCTTGACTGAAAAATAATCTAAAATTTGGATTAGTGGATTGAAAAATTGAGTCTAATTCTGATTTCCTAGTCTGTTTTGCAAATTGGCTAATATCTATCGTGTCTAGTGTAGCTATTCTGTTCCTATGCAAAAATTTAGTGTTTTTAATTTTGATGTTGGTCTGGAGTGTTTCTACCTTTGTAAGTGATGTTACGCAGGGTTTGGACACTGTCCTGAAGGCCATTATTGAATTTCTAAGTATCTGGTGTTGTAATGATTCTAACTTGCTAAATTGTTTTTTATTGATTTGATCTGCCCAGATCTCTGACCCGTAGGTCATCACTGGTCTGATCAAACCTTTGTAAAGATTTTGACGTTTCCGCGTATCTACACCGAGGGTGTTTTTACAGAAACAGTGGAGGATGTTTTTGATTTTAATGGTTCTATTTACAATGCTATTTACATGGGGAGTAAAGTTAAGTTTCCTTTTGAGTTTGTGGTTCTCAAAAGTTAGTCCTAAAATTTTTAATTGTCTGACTATTTGAATGGTGTTAGAGCCTAACATAATAGGTCTGGGAAATGCGTGTGTATGGAAATTTAGAATCTGTGTTTTTTGGGCGTTTATCGTTAGGTTGTTGTGTTTGGACCATATGTTCACAAACGTTAGGATTTCCTGTGTTAATCTATGCAATGTCGTAATATTTTTGCCATGACAGATGATTGTGATATCATCTGCGTAAGCATGTATTGTGGCATTTCCGAAGCTAAAAGAATCTAGTAAGCTGTTCAATAAAATGTTCCATAACAGAGGGGACAGTGGGAGAGAGAGAGAGAGAGAGAGAGAGAGAGAGAGAGAGAGAAATTTAATGAGATTCCTAAGTTCTTCGATTCCAAGTATCAATAATACTTGTCTCATAAAATTGATGGCAATGGTTATAGTAATAATAATAATAATAATAATAATAACAATAAAAATAACATCGAAAAGTAAATATCGCTAATAAATGAATGGTATATTCCACAAACGTTAAAGAAAATCCTTACGATTGGAAGAGCGAAACGTAAAACAAAGAAAAGAGTGCGAGAGAGAGAGAAAGAAGTAAACCACAAAAGCTAGACAAGCTAGCTAGGACCATCAAAAAATCAGAAGAGAAATCAATCATTGAAACTTTCAATGGACAGTGAAAATCCTATAATAATAATAATAATAATAATAATTCGAATGATTCAAATGAATCGAAGAAGAGAGAGAGAGAGAGAGAGAGAGAGAGAGAGAGAGAGAGAGAAAGAGGAGAAAAAATACAACTGACTTCCGTTTGGACAAACAAACAAATTATTCTTTCTTTTCATTTTCATCTAAAGTTTCATTTTTCTTCTTCGAGAATGAGAGAGAGAGAGAGAGAGAGAGAGAGAGAGAGAGAGTAATTATATTGATGTCGGCTGGAATCTAGCATTCCTTTATCCAAGGAATCTTTCGATTCGGATCGAGAGAGAGAGAGAGAGGAATGAAATGACTATTATGAAGATAATTGAGGTGATGATGATGATGATGATGGGCTTATGGAAGAGAAGCTAAGTGAGAGAGGTTCGAGATGAGAGAAATAAGAAAATGTTTAGAAAATTTGTTGGTTTATCTGTTTTAGCTGGCTTGTTTGTTCGTTCGTTCGTTCGTTCATCGATCTCTTGCTAAGTATCAATGTGCCAATCTTCATCTTCACTTAGATATTTATTTATTTCATCTAACCAAATTTCTATCTAATCTATTTGTTCATATTTCCACTTTCTTTCTCTCTCTCTCTCTTTGCCTCTTTTTTTTTGGCTGGTAGGTTAGTTTGTTAGTTTGTTTGTTTATTTGTTTCCGCGATTCCATTCCACCTATGAATTCATAATCATCATCTTTGTCGTCAGCTTGAATTAATATATTCTCCGCTATTTGATTGATTGTTATTTGCGAATGAATTTAGGTTTGCAGATGAAAATGATGAAAAATGATGAATTTTTGAGAATGAAAGAGAGAGAGAGAGAGAGAGAGAGAGAGAAGAAAAGTGGAGTGGATTGTAATGCACTGAAAAACATAGCGATTCGATTTACTTTGACTTTTTATTTTCTTTTCTTCTCGTTCTCTTCTTCTTTTTTTTGTTGCTTGCACTTCATCGAAACGATAATTTTCGAATGAAATTGGTTCGATTGGATCCATTGAACCATCAAAGTATAGAAGAAGATCAAAAATAGATTGATGAAACATTCATCCGATATTGTCAGAGCAATGTGTGTGTGTGTGTGTGTGTGTGTGTGTTTGAGAGAGAGAGAGAGTAGAAAAATGTAGATTGAAACAAAAAAAAAACATATTTTTATCGTAACGAAAATAAAAAAAAAACGAAATGCAGATCAAATAAATGAAGAAATATTTCGATCTTCAAAACGGAACTAAGAAAATGTGACAAAGATATCATTTGTTTGTAGTAGTAGTGTATAGCAAAAAAAAAACAAAACAAAACAAAACAAAACAACAAAAAACATTTGAAAGGACCTAAAGAGAAAGATCAAGAATGTTTGGAATTTCAAATGGAACTAGTTAATAAGTTTAGGCTCTCTCTGTGTCTCTCTCTCTCCCTCTCTCTCTCTCTCTCTCTCTCTCTCTCTCCCTCTCTCTCTCTCCCTCTCTCTCTCTCTCTCTCGTTCTCTCAGTAAAACTAGGTCCTAGCGATTTAAGCTATTGATCGAATTAGATAAAATTCATAGATTATTATTTTCGATGAATTTTTTTTTTCAGATCAAATTGAAACAAAAATTTTTTCAAACATTCATATCGAAATTTCTTCAAAGTATTGTTTTTATCTTAGAAAGAGAAATTTTACGAATAAAAAAAAAAAGTGAGAGATTAAAAGCAATTGAAAATTCGACACACACACACACACACACGCACACTTTTGCAAAAAAAAAAAAAAAATATGCCTTTAGGCAAAATTGAAAAAAAATTTTTCAAAAAAAAAAAAAAATAAAAAAACCAGAACAATAAATTCAAAATTTACTTGAACAGTGGCAATTTTATCAATTTAAGAGAATTATTGATACAATCAAACGTACCAGAGAAACAAATTGGTCTCAAGTTTCTTCATAACCTAGTCCTAGAGAAGGACCGAAAGCTTACTTATTCGAACGAAGGAATTCTAACAGAGTGAGAGAGAGAGAGAGATAGAGAGTGAGTGATTGTCTTGAATCGATGAACCGAACACGCCGGAAAGATAATCAATTTCAAAAGCTAATTAACAATTAGCTTTTATGTTTTTCAGTTCAATTGCTTTCGAGAATCTCTCTCTCTCTCTCTCTCTCTCTCTTGATCGAATATCATTCAATATTTAACGATTGTATAGCAAAATTTTTACAATATTTCTATCCTCTTGACCTTGTTGAAGAATTTGTACCGTAAACGTAGTTTGATACCTTGATTTTTGAAAGATTTGTTTGTTACATTTTTTCATTCAAACTGAATCTATCACTAGATTTCAATGTTGCCTATCTATTCCTGACGCAAAGTGTTTTGTTCGATTAAGAAGGTGAAGAAGAATTAATAATCTTTTTCAACCGTTTCGATTGTTATCAGATGCTAAAATAACTAATTTATCTATGTTATTCACCTGTAGGTAAGTCATACCTTTTGTATGGCCCTATTTTGGCTGCTTCGTGTAGAAATCAAAAGCGACAATTCTTCTCTCATCGGCCAAGGTCGTATTTAAAGCAATGGGTTTTTTGTTTCTCTATTTGATTTATCAGTTCAATTGATTCAATCAAAGTTTTTTTTTCTATTTTTCATTCCAAACAGCATCTCAGGTGAATTGAAGGACGAGGGAAATGAATTTATCTCTCTCTCTCTCTTTTTCTCTTTTGCCATCTCACATCTCTAGTACGAAAAGGAATTTTTTTTTTGAATCAAAAAAAAAATCAAATTTTCAAGAAAAAAAATGGGATATTTCAACCATCGCTTCAATGATGAGATAAAGAAAGATCAAAACAGAGAGTAAGAGGGAGAGAGAGAGAGAGAGAGAGAGAGAGAGGAGACAAACTAATAGAAAAACAAATATAGATAAACAAACAAACAAAATTGGATTAATTAAATTAATTCAATCAGAAGAAATAAGAATTGATTGGGTAGAATAGAAAGCAAAGAAGAGAGAGAGAGAGAGAGAGAAAGAGAGAGAGAGAGAGAGAGAGTGAGTGAAACGGAAACGAGATCCATTGGCGTTCGTAAGGATCTCTGGCATGCGTCAATTTCCAAAAAAAAAAAAAAAATTACTGGTAGATCAGTTCAGTGATCAAAAACTGAAGAGAGAGAGAGAGAGAGAGAATCTATTGCTATGCTAGTTATGAGATGAATCGTTGTAATAAATCAAATTCAAAAAAAAAAAGAAAGAAAAATGCCGCATCGAAAAATTTGAAAAAGCTCTCCACTTTTCTTTCTTTCTTTTTTTTTCCCAGAATAGCCTAATCAAAAAACACGCCCACACACCCATACTCATATCTTTCCGAACGATATTTTGATTTTCTCTCTCTCTCTCTCTCTCTCTCTCTCTCTCTCCTCTGTCCTTGCTTTTTTTTTCTCACCAAAAAAAAAAACTAAGATTTTCGTTGGAAGAAATTAACATCTTCTAGCAATAGAGCATTAATGAATCGGAGATAAAATGGGTTGCTGTTGATGATGATGATGATGATGATGCATTGGATCCACGACTCTCTCTCTTTCTTTCAATTCTAGAATCATTGATGCTATCTCAATGGACCAAGATAGAGTGGGGAGAAAAACGATCATCTATTACACGATGATGATGATTTCTTTCTCTCATCTTTTTTTTTTGTTCTTTTCATTCTGTCCTCATATTCATATCTGAACCTGGATGAATTTTTTTTTATTCTTCATCCACACCTACACAAGAGAGAGAGAGAGAGAGAGAGCGAGCAAAAAAAATCCACATTTGGATACTTAATCCAAAAAAAAAAAAAAAGAGAAACAAACAAACAGGAACCATCATTCTATGATCTTTAGATCAAGTTGAAGAAAATTCAAGAGAAAAAAAAACTGAATTGCGAATGGAACGTTTTAGAAGAGAAATCAAAAACCAAAAAAAAAAAAAAAAACAATGAAACAATATTGTTTGGATTAAAGATTTCCAAATTTCCTCCAATAGATCATCAATATCAATTTGATAAATAAATCATTTGAACCAAAAAAAAAAAAAAAAAAAAAAAAAACGTAAACCAAATTCCAAATGCTTTCCGATTCCAAATTCATTCTAGAATGAATTTTGATTTTTCTAAATAATTTTTGATAAAACTATATTTCCAATCCATAGAATCTAGATTCTTAGATTAGATTTGTTTTTGCAATCTGAATCTAAATATTATTATTATTATTATTATTATTATTATTATTTTCATTATTTTTCATTATTAGATTTGATCATTGATCCAATCGTTTGTTTTTTTTTCTACAAATTCAAAAAAAAAAAAAATCTCTATTATTCATTTCATTCAATCATCATAGATTCCTCATTTGATTTTGAATCAAAAAAATGATCAATGATGATTGAATGAATGAAATGAATGAATGAATAAATATTTTTCTTTTCCAAATCACTGATCTAAGATCAGAAGCCTTAGATGAAAGAGAGAGAGAGATGTGAAGCGAAAAAAAAAACGAGAAAAAAAATTCGAAAAAGAATCTTCCATAATCTTCTCGAAAAAATCTCGATGATAATTTTCCTTTCGTTCCGATCAGCGTGTATCTCAGCTAATCTAAGCTAAAGCTTAAAGTAATCTAAGCTTTGGTTTTAGCGATCAAGGTAGGAGAGGAAAGAGAAAAAAAAAATTCAAAGCCAAAATGATTTTGATTGAAACTAAACAATCATCGATTGATTATGATTGACTGAAGAGATTTGTGTTTGAAATTCTATTTGGAAATCAAAATGAATTGGCAATGATTTGCTTTAGGTTTCTCTCCCTCCACCTTGAACAATAATCGTCGAGTCGAAATAAAAGGCAAACAAAGAAAAGAAAAAACAAATCATTTGTTTTTTTTTTTTTTTTACATCTATAAAATTTTTAAGTATCGGAGCAAAAATGATAATTATATAGTTTAGAAAGAAAGAGAGAGAAAGAGAGAGAAGCTTTTCCCCGTTTTCTTTCCCTTTTTGAACCCTTTTTTAAGAATATTAAAATTACAAGTAATAATAATAATAATAATAATAATAATAATAATAATAATACTGGTTTTGTTTGATTTTTGATTTTTATTCCTTTCCCTCACCTCTCTCTCTCTCTCTCTCTCTCTCTCTGGTTTATTTAATTTTCATCCAGGTAGCAAATAATTAGAAGATTTTATTGATTGATTTATAAACATAAAATTGGAGTTTAGTTGTTTTTTCTAATTTTTTTTCCAATGAAAAATAAAGAAATTTGTCAGAATGAGAGGAAAAAAAAATCCAAATTCGATCATTATAATTAGCAACACAGAATAACATCATAATTCTACATCCGAATCGAAATCAAACAATCGAAATTGTTACGAAATCAAAATTAATAATTTCGATTGTTTCGATGGAGAGAATTTATTTAATAAATTTAGTTCAGATTTGATCTAAATTAGATCCGAAGAGATTTTCTTCTTTCCTTCCTTTTTTGCTCTCTCTCTCCTCTCTCTCTCTCTCTCTCTCTCTCTCTCTCTCTCTCTCTCTCTCTCTCTCTCTCTCTCTCTCTCTATCTCTTTCTATATTCAAATTCTTCACAACCTCTGTAATTAAATATTTCGAAAGATGGGGAAAAAAATATCAAAAGTCAAACAAGAGAGACAATTGGATAGGAAAACAAAAAGAAATTCCAAACTCTCAAATAATTCTATCGCTTGGACCTAGAATGAAATCTTTTCACAAAAAAAAAAAAAAATCGAAAGAAGATTGATTTGAAAGGAATTTGTTTTATGTTTTATTTTTTTTTTTTTTTGTTTACAAATTAAAAAAAAAATAAAACATCTACATCTAAGTAAATAAGATTAGATTGAAGGTAAATAAATTAGGAAAAAAAAAAGAAGCAAAAGATTACTCTCTCGGTCTTCGGCTCTCTCTCTCTCTCTCTCTCCCCATCTCTCTCTCTCTATTGTTTTGGTTGTCCTCTCTTCACTGCACTCAGTTTTGGATGCTTGGGAATCGAACCTGATGCTACTCACTGGCGTTCTAGAATTTATTTTTTTTTTATTTAATAATTCTTTTCTTTTCTTTTTTTTTTTTATTTTCTTTGTAGTAATATTGAAATTTTATTGTTTGTTTATTTTCAACAACATTACTGTGCTAGAGAAGTGAGCTATGCAAGTTAGCAATTGTTGTTTTCGATCGAACTATTCCATTATGGAATGGATAAGAATTTAGTGTTAGGTTTGTTTGAGATGAGAAGGGAAAACGATATTTTTTTTTCAATGTTTTCTGCTCTCAAACTTAGATTATTTCCTAATTTTTTTTTCAATATGGAAACAAATATGAAAATGTATCATCGATAGAAGTGTTCCAAGAAAAGATGATTCCGATTGATCAAGAACTTTTCATCAGAAAGAAAACAAAATTTCGTTCTCACTCGTAGTGATCTATTTTCGGTTTCGATTTTAGATTCATAACATTTCCGGTTGGTTCATTTTTGGAGGAACTTTGTCTTTTTTTTTTTTTTTTTTTTGTTACTTTTTTCGATTTTTTCTAGAACAGTATTGATGTTTAGAATGCATAGAAAATAATGCAATGCAATAAATCCGAAAGGAAATGATTCCAAATTGTTGATTCCAAATCCCTCCCTCATCTCTCTCTCTCGATATTCACCTTGAAGTAAGTGTGAAGAAAGTCTGGAATCTTTTCAATATCTTTTCGTTTGAATTCAATTCAATTGAGAATATCGAACTTCTAACTCTATAACTTTGTGAAACTAATCAATAAAGCAGATAGAAAGAGTCCAAATAAAGCGAGCGAGGGAGAGAGAGAGAAAAAAAGAAGAAGAAAATTCGTTTCTGGATCGAATGTAAATCCATTCGAATTGATGATGAGAACGTTAAAAACAAAGAAAAGCAAAGCTTAGAAGAGAGAGAGAGAGAGAGAGAGAGAGAGAGAGAGAGAGAAAACACTAAAGAATTGGAACCTAAAATTTTTTTTTCTCTCTCTCTTTTGCTCAATACTCCATCATGAAATGGTGAATCCATGAAATGAAGAGCGATGTGATGATGGGGTTAAAATTCTTATAATTAATGAATGATGTAGTTGTTGTTGTTGATGATGTTGATGTTGATGATGATGACGACAACGACGATAATAAGGACAATCTCTTGATGATTCCCCTTCACCATCATCATCTTAGTCTAGGAGTTGAACAACAACAAAAACAACAACAGTGGACCATCATCATAGAAATTCCCCGAAGGATAGCGGACTAAAAATGAATCTCTATCCATCGAGATTCATTTGTAGTATTGCTAGAATCTTATCAATGATTATATTCAGTGTTAAACTTATTGGTGTTGTTCCAAACCGTAGAAGAGAGAGAGAGAGAGAGAGAGAGAGAGAGAGAGAGAGAGAGAGAGGAAAAGAAAAAATTTGTTTCAATTTTTTCTATCTCAAAAAAAAAGTTTCGAAAGAACTAAATCTTCACAAAAAAAAAATGTTGAAATATGATTTTGTATTTCTGTAAGAGAAAAAAAGTGAAAATTCTCAAAAAAAATAGAGAAAAAAAATTAGATAATCGGATTTGTTTTATTTTTTCGAAGGTGAGGAGGGGAGGGTTGGAGAGAGAACATAGATTCTCCAACACTTTGGTCCACAATTTCGAACACTGCACTACATTAGAGCGACACACACAAATAAAACAACAACATAGGGAATTAGGATTTTTTTTTTTCTCTCATTTTCAACCTATTTGATGGACAGAGAGACCTGATTTGATTCGAAACAAACAAAATTTCAATGCCACAATGATGAAAATGAAATATTCGGGGGAAAAAAAATCTTTGAAAAAAAAAGATTGAAAAGTGGAAATAAAATTCTAAGGGCGTATTGGGTGTGTTGATGTGGGTGTATGTTTTGAACTATCGATTTCATCCAAAACAGAGAGTGAGAGAGTGAAAGAGTTGAAAAGAATTTTTTTTTTTCAAACAATCAACGAAACAATAATTAAAGATCAAAATCAAATCGAATTAGACTAAGAAAGAGAAGAGAATTGCGAACAAGAAATCAAAAATCAATGAGAGAAAAAAAAAATCAAGAAACGAAACGAAATGAAAAAAAAAACTAAATAATCAAATCAAAATAATGTGACAAAGTTATCAATATAGAGACCTCGACCAAAAAAAAAAAAGAAAAAAAATCTCATCCAATTAAACTCTATAACTAAGATCGGAACGCTCTCTCTCTCTCTCTCTCTCTCTCTCTCTCTCTCTCTCTTGCTGTGTGAGAGTACACATTTTCATATTGATTGAAATATGGAATTAAAGATTTTGGATTCGATTTGATTTCGATCATCGAAATGATGATGATGATGATCGGAATGATTTGTTAACGGTGAAAAATAGTCGAGAGTAGCCTCGGAAATAGGTTTTGTTTTTTGTGTTTTTTTTTTAGGTTTATTTCTAAAAGATTTTCATTTTTTTTTCTACTTTCTCAAACCTCTTGAAATGTTTGTTGACCAAAATTGTTGTCAAAAAAAAAAAAAAAAAAAAACGATTTTAAAAATCTCTTTTTTTTTTTGATGAAAATAAAAACCCCATCAGGAATTAAAAGAGAAGAAAGAATCAAATTTTTTTTTTTTTTTACTATTCGAGATCAAAATCGAATAAAAATTTGATTTAATTCGATTTGTATGATCTAATTCTTTGTCCAACTCGAATGGATTACAACACAGCCCCCACCCCCCGAAAAAAAGAGAGATGAGATTTTGAAACGGAAATGGAAAATCTTAAACAACAAGAAAAATCAAGACAAATTTTCAAATTTCGTACCGGAAAAAAAACTTTACGATATAATCGAAAAAAAAATTCGGAAAAAAGCTAGAAAAATTATAAATCAAAATATGAAATTTTCAAAAAAAAAAAAAAAAATGAAGGAAAAAGAGAAATTCTGTTTTTTTTCCGGAAGAAAACTATTCAATCCGATTCGTTTCGATGAGATTTGAATTTCTCGAATCGAATCAAATCAAATCGAATCGAATTTGAATATCTTTGAACTTTTTTTTTTTACTTTTGCTATCGGTGGCAATAAAAATTCGATTCTAAAACTTCTTCTTTGATTTAGCTAAGATTATTTTTAGATATCCGAAATTCGAAATGCGCATTTCGAGAAGAGAAAGATTATTATCAGAACTATTTTTTTTTTTTCTATTCTCGATCGATTGCTCCGATCAATTTCTATTTCTGATCGGATCTGTTTCTACCCACCCCATATCGAAATCATTCTATGGTATTTTCAAGAGAGGGGGCGGGGAGGATGCTGGAGACTAGCTAGAGATCACTCACTCATCACTCTCTATCACTTCTATATTATCACTTTTATTAATATTAGCTTCATAAATCTACATAATAATAATAATAATAATTATTAATAATATTATTATTATTCTTTCATAGCAATCATAAAGCCATATGATCAAATTACGTAGCACTCGATTACAAATCTCAATTAAAAAAAAAAAAAAAAAGTTATGGCTTATGGCTTGATTATTTCCAAGAATGATTATAATAATAATAATAATAATAATAATAATGGAGGTATTATTTCCTACTCTAAACAATTATCATTATTATTATTATTATTATTACTATCTAGATTGAGATTGATTTTATGTTTATTTATTTGTTTATTTATTTTCCATGCAATTCTTCTACAAAAACCTTTGATTTTTTTTTTTGAACAAAAAAAAAAAATTCAATTCCTATCATTAAAACATTAATCTTCTCAGTTTGTAGTGTTGTGAATTTTTTTTTTTTTTGATGCAAAAATCAAACCAATTCGAATTAATATTCTAATGAATTATTTTTTTTTCTCCGACAGATAGATTGATTGATTCTAATAGATTAATCGTTTGGTTTGGTTTGGTTACAAATCACTGCTACTGTTCAACACTACGCGCTTTGTGTACACACACACACACACACACACACACACACAGACACACACCTACACACCTACTACAATTTTTATTGAGCTATTAACTATTTATCTTGAAATTTGTTGTAAGCTTTTTCCAAAGAATTACATCACGATCATCATCATCTACATTAACAATGGATGGAAGACGAGAGAGAGAGAGAGAGAGAGAGAGAGAGAGAGAGAGAGAGAGAGAGAGAGAGAGAGAGAGAGAGAGAGAGAGAGAGAGAGAGAGAAAACGGGATCGTTTTTTTTTTTTTTTTTTTTGCTAAATTCTTTCGAAGAAAGAGATTTGGAAGAATCCAAAATAGCGAAAAAAAAACTAGATTAATTCATCGAGAACGAGAACGAGAACGAGAACGAGAACGAGAACGAGAAAGAGAGAGAAAGAGAGAGAGAGAGAGAGAGAGATCATTTTCGGATGATTTCATTCGAAAAAGATAATCTGGCACTCTCTCTCTCTCTCTCTCTCTCTCTGTCTCTATGACTGTAACTTATATTTCTTTTTTTTTTTTTGGTAAATTTTGATTCGATTCTGATAGAAAACGCGAAGCAAACAAGTGTCATCGATGACATTTGTTTCAATGTCGTTTTTTTTTGTTGTCGTTGTTGTTTATCGTTCAAAACAGAGAAGTAAAAAAAAAAAAAAATAAAACTCTTAATGTGAAATGGCAAAAGCTGAAACGAAACGAAACAAAAAAAAAAAAAAGCAAAAAAAAACCGCAAAAAAAAACAAAACAAAACAAAACTAATGGCATTTTCGTTGAAGTGATTGTTTTAGTTCGAATGTTTTACTTTTTTTTTTATTTTATTTTTTTTTTTTTTTTTTTTGTTTTCTCTCTATTCTGTTTTGATTCCTCGAATGAGTAGAATAAAAATCAAAAAGTTACTTAGTTCTTTTCCGAATTTCACTGGGAAAATTATAATTTTCAAAGAAAAAAAAATCTGAAAGCTTTCAGATTCCCCCCCCTCTCCTCACCACCAGTCGTCCTCGAAATCGAACATTTTTTTTTGTGATCTAAATTTATTACCTTTTTTTTTTACTACGTATTTTTATTAATTCGTTTCTTTTTTTTTACCTTCTTGTTTTTGTTTTCTCGAATCGTCTCGAAAAATAAGAGATGGGGAATGAAAATTTCCAATGAATACACCAAAATACAATCAGCATCAAAAAAAAAATCTCAAGCAATAAGTATGATTAGTTAGTTAGTTTTTGGAATTCTTTTCAAGAAAAAAAAAATAAAAATCAGATTAAAAGAACGTAGAAGAGAGAATAGAAAAAGAAGAAGAAGAAGAAGAGGAGAAAGTTGGAAGAAAATGAACCATTTTCAATAAGATTATCCTAATAAATTTGTTTGAGTCTCTATGTCTATGTCTATGTGTGTGTGTGTGTGTGTGTGTGTGTGTGTGTGTGTGTGTGTCTGTGTGTGTGTTTCACAAGCTTGTAAGAGATCGAGAGATTATCATCAAATTCATAATGAATTAATTATGGATCAAGTGAGACAAAGAACAGAGAACGAGAGAGAGAGAGAGAGAGAGAGAGAGAGAGAGAGAGAGAGAGAGAGAGAGAGAGAGAGAGAGAATCTTAAAGAGTAATGATGCTGATGAGCAAAAAAAAAAAAAGTATCAAATATTTTCGATATGTAAATCTTTGAACAATTTTTCTGGATTCTCTGGAACCCCTAACAATTAAGAAGAAATCAAATCTCTCCCCCGCCTCGAAAAAATTAACGAGAGAGAGAGAGAAAAGAAGAAGAAGAAAATTTTCTCTCCATCTTCACTCGTTAAGATCTTGTTCGCTTTCGCTCTCTCTTTCTCTCTCTTGGCGAGTGAGGATAGAAGGAGAAAAAAAAATCCTAATCAAAGAATTAAATTCCAATCAACGAACCTCTCAACATATTGTTATTATCGGTGATTTTCATCCAAAAGAAAAAAAACCCTTCACCGAAACATTGTTTGATGTGATATTGCAAGGATTATTATTACAGCAATCAGCAATCTAAATGCTTAGTCTCTTTCTTTCTCTCACTCACTCTCTCTCTCTCTCTCTCTCTCTCTCTCTCTCTCTCTCTCTCTCTCTTCCAAAATCACTTCACCACTTTGATTTAGTAATCTAAGCTTTCCATTGGCTTACGTAACTAACTAACGAAACAGATTGAATTGAATCGAATTGAATCGGATCGGATCGAAGAGAGAGAGAGAGAGAGAGAGAGAGAGAGAGAGAGAGAGAGAAAGTAATTAATAAATTGTGAAAAGAAAAGAAATTGTCACAAGACACTTGTTGTTTCTATTTCTTTTTTTTTTTGATTATACCGGATTAAAAATATTTTCATTATAATTTTTTCGATTTAAATATTCCATTTTTTTTTTTGCAACACCAAAGATAGGATAGCAATCGTTAGAATTCTATTCGCTTGGAAGAGAATATGGTGTAAGATATTATATGCTTGGAAACGGAACTTACTACTAATAATCAAAAAGAAATAAGAAAAAAAACTCAATCAAATTTCAAACAAATCTGATCGGGAAACGATTCAAGATTGAAGAAAATAGCAAAAAAAAAAAAAAAAAAAATCAAACAAAACAAAAACAAAACAAAAAAGCCTTTCTATGCAAATCGATATTCTCGGAAAACAAAAAAAAATTTTCCCTCCAAAAGCCACAATTTAAATTTATTTAAAAAAAAAAAATAAATTCCAACTCTTGCAAAATTTTTTCTCCTATCTCCATATTTTTTTTTCACAATAATTTCGAATCTATATTTGTAAGCTTATCGTTTCGCTAACATTTGCCAATATTATTCTTTATAGATAATAAATTATTATTATTATTATTAGTGGTATTATTATTATTATTATTATTAGTGGTATTATTATTATTATTATTATTAGTGGTATTATTATTATTACTATTAGTGGTATTATTATTATTATTATTATTATTATTATTAGTGGTATTATTATTATTATCTAGATTATTTTTCAATATTTTGATCGCACATCAAATTCTATTTGATTGATTTGATTGTTTGAGTCTTTGTTTTACTTTACATTTTCATTTTTTTTTTTTTTGATTTTTTTTGGATTATTTTGATTATGATTAACTAATTTGAAGAGAATTTTTTTTTTCGTTATATCTATGAAATAATTTGAAATGGAAATTCTTTAGAATCCTCTTTTTTGTGTTTTTTTTCTATTATTATTATTTGTTTCGTATTTTTGTTTCTTTCTTTTTTTTTTTTTTTTTTTTGAATTTTCAAGGCCAATTTCTTTATCCAAATTTATTGAGGATTATGTTTTTTTCCGAATAATTGTTTTATGTTTTTTTTTTCACAGAACCTCTCTCGAGAATCTTGAATCTGATTGATTTAGATTCAAATTTGGAATTTGAAATTATTTGGAATTATTTAGAATTATCAGCTTGAATAGATTCGAATGAATCGAAACGAGAAATGGACAGAATGAAAGGACTAAATTCGAGAGTGTTTCGAGAGAGAGAGAGAGAGAAACTCTTCAAATAGCCCCCTTTGTCTTTGCTCTCTAGCTAGATCTCTTGACCGAGATCTTTTGATACACAAGAGTTTCAAGAGAAAAATGTCTCTATGTTCTCTCTCTCTCTCTCTCTCTATGACTTCTCTCTCTCTCTCTCTCTCTATGACTTCTCTCTCTCTCTCTCTCTCTCTCTCTCTCTCTCTCTCTCTCTCTCTCTCTCTATGACTTCTCTCTCTCTCTCTCTCTCTCTATGACTTCTCTCTCTCTCTCTCTCTTTATTATTTCTCAATGATTCATTAAAAGAAAATTTTCATTTTCATTTCCATTTTCATTTTCTATCGCATTAAATTTTCTTTTCTTTTCTCTTCTTCGGTGAATTTTTTCTTAGAACCAAAATTGATGGAACGAAATAAATTCATTTCAGTTCGTTCCGAGAGTGTGTGTGTGTGTAATAATTTATTCTCAAAGAAACAAGAAAAGAAGAAGAAGAAGAAAAAAAAGATGAAAATAGAAAATAAAAATAACGAAAGAAAAGAAAGATGAGATTTTCTTCTCTCTCTCTCTCTCTCCTCGTTTTCTTCTTCATCTTCATTTTTTCTCCCTTGTCGTTTGGTTTCGTTTCGTTTCGGTTCGTTTTGATTCTTTTCGGTTCTTTCTTTCATTTTTTTTCTATGTTTTTTTTTGGCCAGGTGTTCCAGTAACACAGTCTTTGTCTGATCTTCTTCATTGATGAATGGCTAATGGGTTAATCAGAATCAATTATTTAATAGATCGAATGATATTATTACTGAAGAGAGAGAAAGAGAGAGAGAGAGAGAGAGAGAGAGAGAGAGAGAGATGGACCTATAAAGATGGACCCTAATGATTTCATACGCGAAAAAACCAGAGATAAGGACAACGTTTCTTTTTTTTTCTCTCTCTCTCTCTCTCTCTCTCTCTCTCTCTTCTTTTTCTTCTCCTTCTGATCCAATTTTGATAGAATTGATTCAATCTGTTAATGAAATACAGTAATGATTTTGTCCACACCGAACTAGGTCTAATTTTTGATGTCAAATTCTCTCTCTCTCTCTCTCTCTCTGTTCAGCATTGATCCGCTAAACTCGCTAGGCTTTTAATGATTTAGAGGAATGGACCAAGCTAATTAGATCAAATAGTTCGTTTTAGTAAAAAAAAAAGAATTTTTTGTTCTTTCGTTTGTTTCGAAAATAGAAATATTTTCTATTGGTTTATCATTTTTGTGCATTCATTTTTTTTCATTTTTTTCCTCTAGATTTTTTTCATTAATATAAATTTCATTGGAATAATTCATCATCCTAGTTTTGCTAGTTTCATACCTCTTCACCATTCATTGGGTCTAATTTCGAAATCACTTCAAAAACATCTTTTTTTTTTTTTTTTGATAGTTTCAAACTGAAACTAAAATTATCACAAAGCTTTATGGCGCAGAGAGAGAGAGAGAGAGATGATGTTGGTGTTGGTGTTGGTGTTGTCTTTTTTTTTGTATTCAATGTTTTAAAAAGTCGATTCGTGATCGATTATTATCGTTACGGATTATCGAATATGAATTTTCGAATTATCGATCACTCGTCTCGAATCTTTTCGATTCGATTCTATCAATCCTCTCTAACTCTCTCTCTCTCTCTAATTGTTCACTCATACTATTGCTAATATCATCATCATCCAACATCTTCGGACTAGACTGGGGAGGGGGGAGGTCGAGATAGTGATGGCAAAAAGAATCAAGAAAGGTACAATTCTAACAAGAAACTAAAAAAAAAAAGAAAACCAATTGAATAGTTTTGGATTTTGTTTCAATCTTTGTTTCGATATTAATTTTTTTTTCATCCATTCATTCGAAAACAAAAAAAAACGAATTTTTTTTTTTTTTGGTTTGTTTAGATAAATCTCTTTGATTTGATTCGATTCGATCCGCTGAGAAATTCAATCGCTATTCTTTGTGAATTTTTGTTTCGTTTGTTAACAAACAGGACAAAAAAACCTAGGACCGAATCTCAATTTTTTTCTGTCTGTCTACCAAAATTTATTGATTTTTTTTTGAGATTGAGATTAATTTAGAGACTCTCGAATCGATCGAAATTTTCGAAAATTATTCCAATTCTTTTCTAATCTTAAGAAAGTTTAACTAATTATCTTAATCAATTAGAATCGATCTTTTTTTTTTAATTTTTAGATTTCGATTTTAAATCAAATTTTATTTTTTTTTTTTTTTTTTTTTTTGAAAAAGAGAGAAATGAATAGTACGAAAGTTTATAAAACTTACCTGCGACTAGATTGTTAAACATACTCTCCATATTCTCGTTAGGCTCATTCAATCTTTTCTCTCCATAGTCATCTTGACCATCATCATCATCATCATCATCATCATCTTGACTACCATCATCATCATCATTGTTGGTAGCTATCGATAAACGATCGTTTTTTGTGAGTGTATTAGCGGAACGATTCGAATCAATTTGATCGCTATTAAAATCTTTTCGCAATCCGATCGTATTCATCGAACAATGATCTTGATTCGATTGAGAGATTTTTGGCGATAAAATCTCAATCGTTGATGATGTTTTTGTTATGGTTGTTTTGGTCATAAACGATTTCGATGTCGATATCGATAATGTTGGTGGCGAAAGTGATGAAGTTGATGATGATTCAATATAAGAAGATTGAAACAAATCCTTTATCGACGATACCGTTGATGTTGATGTTGTTGATGTTGATGTTGTTGATGTTGATGATGTTTGTGATCGAAATAATGGAACCATTGATGAGATCATTGTTGATGATGATGAAGATGTTGATGGTGTTGATGGTGTTGATGATGTTGATAATGTTGATGATGAAAATGTTGATGAGGTTAGAATAGATTTGCTAGAATTTCGTTTCAAATCATCGAGATTATTTTTAAACATTGTCAAACATTGATTGGAATGATGAAGAATCGATGAATTCATTATGATTGAATCAAATGATTTTGAATTGATTTAAAAAAAAACAAAACAACAAAATTCTTGAAATTTTTTCGTTCGATTACAATCTCATCATCTTGCATTATCCTAATCGATTTGGAAAAAAACATCCGTTCACCAAAAAAAAAAAAAATCAATGGCAATGAAATTCGGAACAATAGTGAGAAGTGTGGGTGAAAAAATTTTTGAAAAATTATATAAAAAAAATAACAGAACAAAAAAAAGCAAAAGTTTTTCAAATCTCTAACTTCACCAGAGCTTTAATTAATTTCTAAATTCTCAAAATTGATCCGATCCGATCCGATCGGATAACGAAAACATTCACAATTGGCACATTGGGACATTTCCCTCTCTTTAGCTCTTTCTCTCTCTCTCTCTCTCTCGCTAGTTTTTTCTTTTTTTTTTTTCGTTAGCTCGTTCGTTTTTGTTCCGAAAGGATCCGAAGGATTTTCTGTGTGTTCTGGTGAGAGAAAAACAAAACGACCACCAAAAAAAAAAAAAAAAAAAAAGAGAAGCAGAGATAATTGAAACCAAATGAATTGAATGGGTTTCACAATAATCCAGTTAGTTTTCAATTGCTCTCTCTCTCTCTCTCTCTCTCTCTCTCTCTCTCTCTCTCTCTCTCTCTCTGTCTGCCGATGCAAAGAGTATCGGAATGATGTGTAGCTGTTTTGTTTTTTCTTTTTTTTGGTTTTATTTCTGGTTCTTCGATTCAACAATTCTCTTGATAAATTTCCCTCTCACTCACTCTCTCTCTCTCTCTCTCTCTCTCTCTCTCTCTCTCTCTCTCACTCTCTTTCTCTCTAAAGTAAAGTAAAGTAAAGTAAAGTTTTTGTTACGAGAGTATTGAAATAAAGCCGTTCTCGGATCGATGTTGTTGTTGTTGTTGTTGTTGTTGCTATTGCTGTTGTTCGATTTCATCATCGCCGCAACAATCCACAATTGTCACTGTACTTTATGGTCAATTAATTCGGTGTATCGGTTATCATCGGATTCTAATTTGATTTCGATTTTGATTTTGATCCCGTCGAGGATGAAAATTGAGAGCGAAGAAAAAAAAAGGAATTTTTTTTTTTTGATTGAATCAAATTAAGCTTTCGATAGTGTTTATCCAAAAAAAAACTGGATCACTAAGAGAAAGCTTTCGTTTAGAGAAAAAGAAAAGAAAAAGCAAATTATCGGATTCTTTTTTTCAATTAAATAGCCCGACTACTATTTAATTAAGAGCAGCGTAGCAAAATTCGATTCGATTAGATTCTTGAAAGGCGAAGAAATGGGGAATTAAATTCAAAAAAAAAAAAAAAACAAAAAACACAAATTCACAAGATTCAACACTTCTTTTTTTTTTGGTAGCGGAAGTTCTATTCTTTCTATTCTTTTTTTTCTGGTAATCATAGAAAAAAACAAAATGATCAGAGATGAGATTCTCTTCAATCACTTTACATTTTATGTTTCGACAACAATTCTCTCTCTCGTTTTTTTTTCTCTTCTCATTCAATTAAATCGCAATTATCGGTATCGATTCGCTCTCTCTCTCTCTCTCTCTCTCTCTCTCTGGTTCGCTTTCTCGATTGATTTTGATTTCTTTTTGTTGTTGTCGTTTTTTTTTTGAGTTCATCGAATCTGAATGACGAAATGATAAATTAGCGAATGAATTGGATGAGGAAATCTTCTTTGAATTTCATATCTTCGAAACATCTGGATCGTTCGTTCGATGTTCCTTTTTTTTTGTCTTCTTTCATCATTCGATGCCGATTTCGTTACTGATACTGATATCGATGATTGTGATGCTGATGTTGATTTCGTTGATTTTCGATTATCGATGAAGATAGAGATGGTATGAGATATCAAATCATCATCATCATCGTAGCAAAAAAAAAAAAAAATTTTTTGATTCAAATTATTTCAATCAATTCTAATTATCTCATTCCTATCTCTCTTCTTCTCGTAGCTTCAATCTTTTCGTATTCTAATTTCCTTCTCCGCTCTCCGC
This sequence comes from Sarcoptes scabiei, assembly GCA_020844145.1. Taxonomy (NCBI): domain Eukaryota; kingdom Metazoa; phylum Arthropoda; class Arachnida; order Sarcoptiformes; family Sarcoptidae; genus Sarcoptes; species Sarcoptes scabiei. The sequence continues at coordinate 4,978,184 of CP080489.1, read as the reverse complement.
TCTTCGCTCTCTCTCTCTCTCTCTCTCTCTCTCTCTTCAAATTAACACTTTCGTTTGGCGATTGCAAAATTTTGTAAACGGCTTAGATTCTTTTTTTTTTTTTTTTAATTCTTCTTCCATTTCTGTTTTGGAAGAGAACAAATTTTGTTAATACATTTTTGTTTCAACTCTTTCTCTCTTCCGTTGGATTACGTCTCTTTCTCTCTCTCTCTTTTCTTGTTGATTTGGTTGATTTCTTACAGTTGTTTGTTGTGATATAATTTTCGATTTTTTTTTCTCTTCGTTTTTGAGAAAATTTTTTTTTCTCAATCACATCGAATCATATTTTAATCACCGATCAAGTTTATTTTATTGTTATTTTTTTTTCTTCACTCGCCATAATCACCCCACTGATCAAATTAAAAAAAAAACGGTTCTTGTCCCTAGAACCACAATTGATTTTATCTGTTTCAAATATATGTTCAACATTGAAACTAACACACAAGCACATATACACACACACACACACACACACACACCAACAGCGACAACACTCTCGTCACCAGAGTGAAAGGATACTGAGAATTGAAATTTTGGCTAAAATTCTCGCAATAGAGAGATGCCGAACATCCTAAACCTCTATTACACATAAAACGAACCTAACCAAAACGACAGACCAACCAATACACACACACACACACACACCAGTAGCAAAACCTTCAGGTTACAAGTGTCGTTTTTTCCCCTCGCCAACGAATGAATTACAATCAATTAGAATGTGTGCGTGGAAAAATTCAACAAACCAAAAGAAATAGCAAAAGAGATAGAGAAAGAGAATCTTGGAGTCAGAATGAAACCAAAGAAAAGAGAGAGAGAGAGAGCGGAGAAGAAAAAGAGACTCGATTCAAAAGCTAGGGTAGAAAAAGAGAGAGTTGGCCAAATAGAGATGAATAGTGAGACAGAGAGAGAGAGAGAGAGAGAGAGAGAGAGAGAGAGAGAGAAGATGGGAAGCGAACACAGAGGCGTGCTTTCTTTTGGTTCTCATTCTGGATCAGTCGGTGGAGTTAGAAAAAATTTAGCCAAAAGTGAAAAAAAAAATTCTCCCTCAAACCAAGAGAGAGAGAGAGAGAGAGAGAGAGAAAGAGGGGTGAGAAAGGGGTATCTAGCCACATCGAGAGAGAGAGAGAGCATATTGGATCATCATGAAATTTCCGGTAGTTGTTCTTTTTATTGCTATTTTTCTTTTTCTTTTGATGCAACGAAACCGATTAAGATCATCCTCATCACCAGCACCATCAACAACATCAACATTATCACTATTCAAAGTATATCAAAAAAAAAAAAAAAAAAAGCTGTACCCAAATCCAACGTCAGCAAAAAAAAGAAAAAATGAAAAACGACCCCTTCGATAGAAAGCAATAAAATCGCCTACCAATAAGATATATATATAATAGAACATCAGCAGTCGCCAAAAAAACGAAAAAAAAAAAAATAAAATAAATTAATAAATAAACCTATCGATTCATTTTCTTGATTATCTTGATCGGTTGTGATGGATTGCTGTTCAAGAGAATAGGTGATGATAGATATCCTGATATCGAGAATCTTGATGATGATATATCATTTCTTCTTTGTTCTCGATGTGCCTTCGGAGATAAAGCCACAGAAATTAGGTTTGGAGAAAAAGAGAGAGAGAGAGAGAGAGAGAGATTTTGGTTTTTTTTGTTCATTTTACAAATTGAAATCATTCGATTGTTTCAATGTTGCCGTCTTATGATTCAATGCTATATTATTTAATTGTTATCAATATTAAGATTTTAGTCTATTTGCTTAGTGCTTGGAGGTTTCGAGTCGATTTCGATAGATTCTTTTCAATTTGATTGAAACCTTCTCTCTCTCTCTCTCTCTTTCGATAAAGATCACTAGACTCTATCTAGATCTGTAGATTCGTTAAAAAAATTTAATCGATTAAATTTGTAGTGAAAACAAAAGAGTTAGAAATTTATTGAAATATTTGAGAGAGATTCGAACAGAGAAAAAAACTTTTTTTCAATGTTGCAATATATTTATCAATTCATCCATCCTCATCAATCACATCAACATCATTGTTTTTGATCGGGAAATCGAATCTCTAAACCTATCAGAATTCAAATCCCAATCATCATCATCATCATCATCGACATCATCACCAACACCACCTTTATCTAAACAAAATGCTCGAATCGAATGTTGGAGACAATGTTACAATAATATTTGACAATCGATATCTTTTTTTTTCATTTTTTGTCGAGCAAAAATTATGAAAACACAATCGTATAAACACTAAGAGATTAGTTTGAAATTAATCAATCTTTCAAAGTGAATTATAATTTGTCTACAACAATAACTCTCGATAACAAAAATGAATGATTTTAGCTAATCAAAGAGAGAGAGAGAGAGAGAGAGAGAGAGAGAGAAAAGCTTATAGCTTTCACAACAAAACACCTTTAGGATTGTACGTGTGTTTGGAATTTCAACAAACCTAACCTAACAAAACAAGTGTGCAAAATTAATTCATCGATTATTACTGTTATTACTATTGTTATTCGATTACAATTATTCGATTATTATTATTATTATTATTCTTAACAAAAATTATTCGATTGTTTTCCATAGCTTTCATAGCTTCCATAGTTTTAATTTCTCTTCCAAACAAAAAAAAAATTGAAGATTTCAATTCACGAAAATGAATTCGATTGATAAACTGGTCATTATTTTTTTTTCTTTGACCAGATATATCTATAATAGATAGATTTGGTTTGAATATATTATATTTGGATGGATTCTAATTCAAAATTCTTTTTTTTTCTTTCGGAATCTTTTGTTTTTTTTTTTTTTTGGTTTTTGGTTTTCATCGCGGAATCAATCGATTTGTTCGCCACCAAATTCAATCATCGAACTAATTTTTCAGTATTGAGTTTAATTGAATTTTTTTTCTCCCTCTCTCTCTCTCTCTCTCTCTCTCTCTCTCTCTCTTCGATTTCGTAGAATTCAAATATGGTGCCCGGATTTTAGCGATTCCCAGCGATTCTTCTTCTTTCTTTCTTTCTTTCCCTTCCTTAAAATGAAGACCAAAATGATGAAAAATTTAGAATTTATTCTTCGAAAAAAAAAATTAAGATGCTTTTGCCAAAACAAGAAAAAAAGAAAGAAAGAAAGAGAGGAG